>MU700593.1:137168-152532 GCA_026770625.1 Nicotiana glauca | reverse complement strand
GGGAGGGGGCTTGTGATGATTTCTAGATTGAGTGGGGCTGAGGGCCATATGTGAGTATATACTAAGTGATATGAGGCCGAGGGCTTGAGATACTTTTATATGCCACGAGGTGACTTGAATGATGTGAGGCCGAGTGCCGAGAGATGATGCCACGAGGTGACTTGATCTAGCGCTTGGGCCGTAAGGGGCCCCTCCAAAGTCTGCACACCCACAGTGAGCGCGGGTACCCATTGTTCTGAGAGTGAGCTTGAGGGGCTGATACTATTCTGAGAGTGAGCCCGAGGGGCTAATACGATTAATTGTGAGGTAGCCCGAGGGGCTGATACTGTTCTGAGATATTGCTCGAGGGGCAAACATCTATGTGTTCATCTTTCATATTTACTTGTCAGTTTATCTGTTATACTGTGGTATTTATGCCCGAGGGGCAGGTTTTCTGTGCTTATCGGCACTAACTGTTTTGCAACCATTGCGTAATTGTTGAAAGTCATTTTCAAAAGAGGTTTAAACTGATCTAAGATAGTTCCAAAGATTTTACAGCTTCACTACTTTTCTCAAAGGGTTTTATACTGCTTCTATACAGCATGTTGGTTGCTTTACATGATTTCTTGCTGCTCAGTTGTTATTTACCTTTATTACTCACTGAGTTGGATTACTCACTTTACTCCCTGCACCCTGTGTGCAGATGCAGGCATTTATACACCCGATAGCGGGTTTGGACTGATCGGAGGCAGAATTATTGGAGTTTAGCGAGGTGGCTGCTAGCGTTCGCAGCACTGCTTTTTCTCCCTTTTGTTCATTATTCCTATTTCATGTATTTACACTGTAATAGATGCTCGTGACATTTGACACCCCGGTTTGGGCTGTGTCGGGTTGTACTTTCGCTAGTTATCATCATTAAATCATATTTAACTGCTTATAAACTATTTAACTGCTTAAAAGTAGTGTTCTAAAATGGTTTGGCTGGCCTTGTCTTCACGAGAGGCGCCATCACGACCGGAGCGAGGTTTGGGTCGTGACAGTACAAGGCAGAAGAAAAGGCATATTCTAGCTACCGAGTCATCAAAAATAACATTCAAATGTGATCGTTGCCGAAGAATTGGTCATAATAGAACAACTTGTATATATTCTCTGGCAGTCTATCCATTTTCAAGAAAGCATAGAGAAGAGTATAGATATATCCACTTATGTTTATCGACTCTTTTGAGTTTTTGCTATAAATTGGATTCATTTAGATTATTCTTATTGAGCAGATGTCTGAATTTTCAAAATTTCTTTCTGCTTACCTTCTTTTTGTTTCTTTTGAGTGAAAAGATTAAAAGTTAAGGACAAGAGTCCGTAAATTTGACTTGCAGGTTCAAAAGTTAAGGACAGTCAGTCCTTAACTTTGAGTTTCACGTTCAAAAGTTAAGGACAGGCAATCCTTAACTTTGAATTACAGGTTCAAAAGTTAAGGACAGACAATCCTTAAGTTATAGTTCAAAGTTCAAAACTTAAGGACTTTCTACCCTTAACTTTGAGTTTCAAGTTCAAAAGTTAAGGACTGTTTGTCCTTAACTTGGAGTTTCAAGTTCAAAAGTTAAGGACATGAGGCCTTAAGTTTGACTTGTAGGTTAAAAAGTTATGGACAGATAGTCCTTAAGTTTGAATTACACGTTCAAAAGTTA
This sequence comes from Nicotiana glauca, assembly GCA_026770625.1. Classification (NCBI taxonomy): domain Eukaryota; kingdom Viridiplantae; phylum Streptophyta; class Magnoliopsida; order Solanales; family Solanaceae; genus Nicotiana; species Nicotiana glauca. The sequence goes on along the minus strand of MU700593.1, from coordinate 150,868 downwards.
AGGACATGCAGTCCTTAACTTTAAGTTCAAAGTTCAAAAGTTGAGGACTGTCTGTCCTTAACTTTACAAAAGTTAAGGACAGGAGTCCTTGAGTTTGACATGCAGGTTCAAAAGTTAAGGATTTCAGGACATGCAGTCCTTAACTTTGTGTTCATAGTTCAAAAGTTAATGACATGCAGTCCTTAACTTATAGTTCAAAGTTCAAAACATAAGGACTGTTTGTCCTTAACTTTGAATTTCAAGTTCAAAAGTTAAGGACAGCCAGTCCTTAACTTATAGTTCAAAATTCAAACTTAAGGAATGTATGTCCTTAACTTTGAGTTTCATGTTCAAAAGTTGAGGACGTGAGTCCTTAAGTTTGACTTGCAGGTTAAAAAGTTATGGACATGCAGTCCTTAATTTTGAGTTCAAAGTTCAAAGGTTAAGGACTGTCTGTCATTATTTTGTGAAGTTAAGGACAGGCAGTCCTTAAGTTTGAATTACACGTTCAAAAGTTCAGGACATAAGTTTGAATTATACGTTTAAAAGTTCAGGACAGGCAGTCCTTAACTTTGTGTTCAAAGTTCAAAAGTTAAGGACACTTGGTCCTTAACTTTGAATTTGAAGCTCAATTACACTTAGTCATGAACTAATACTAACAAACTCAATGGACAAATCAACACTTGAGAGAAACAAAGAAATTAATAACATGATGCGTTGATATTACTTCTGAAATTGTAATTTTGCATAGCTGTGATAAAATATTATGCTACACAAATAAAATATAAGTGCCTTTTGTGGAATTTACAGAATATTTTAGAAGTTTTCTGAACTTGGAAAATTCATATGGATTCTTTACAGCAATTTTATGAAAAAAGATCAACCACAACTAACTTTCTTTACAAGTAAACTACAACTCCTTTGGACATCAAGTTTCATTTTCACTCTCATAATCATGGACAACATTTTCTGGTGATGTATCATAACCAGAATTTCTTTTCCACTCACCATGTGCCCAAAGATTTGCGGCAAGTTCTTTTCTAAAGTCTTTTATGTCTTCAGGTTGGAATTTCTCCACACCCTTTCCAATCATCAACAACTCCACATATTTGATCAGGATTGCACCACAATCAGTCCTAAGAAAAATATAAGATATGCAGTGAATTAAACAATAAATCTAAAGTACATATAAATAATATAACAAATAACAACACGTACGATCCAGTTTGGTGTGCTGATCTTTGCCATTGAATATTAAATTTGTTGAAGGCATTTCCAAAAGACTTGTGATGTTTGTCAAACTATGAAAACTTTAACAAGTGGGGGATCATGAGTGTGAGCACGTGATTTTTGCCCTATATGAATTACTCCCATAAATTCAAAAAATAATTTCTTTCAATGTTTGCAATTTTATGGATTTTCGTGGCATTTTCTGTTATTTGCTTGCATTTGTGTGCGCGTGTTTATTTTAATTAATGAAAAAATACATAAAAAATTATACATGTGTATTTTCTTCTGGGATTTAATTTTCCATTTTAGGATTAACTGAGTAATTAGGTTATTCTATAAAAACGAAAAAAGAAAAATCACAAAAATAATCATCTTGCACCTTTTAATTTTAATTTGTGATTTGTGAGTTAGTTTTTCTTTAAATTATTAATTTTGGAAATTAGTTAGGTTTAATTAGTATTTTTGTTAAATTAATTTGGTTTGATATTTTAATTTAGGATTTTAGTTTTAATTTGAAAAGAAAAAGGAAAAGAAAATAAAAAGAAATTGAAGTCTTCAATAGAAATCAAGTTATTTGGGCCAGTCCAGTGAATCAATTCCCCCAACCCAATCAACTATCCCTTGAACCCGCCCCAATCACCCCAGAACCGGCCCAAATCCATCCGTCTCCCCAGCTCCACAAAACGACACTGTTCAGTTACCAAACGACCCTATCTCAGTCATCTTCCATCTAGACCGTTGATCTCAGTTGATCAAATGGCCCGGAACTGGGCACCTCTTAATATTTAAGTGTCCAAACCTCCCCCCACCCCCTTAATTCAACTCTCTCAACCCCATCCTTAGAGACCATACCCCTGAAGAACCCTAATCCGCCGCCCTTTTCCCCACCATATGTGCCTGGCGGCGCCACCATCAAATGACCCCAAATTCACACCCAAGTTTTGTCTCCCTTCTATCATACCCACACCACACCCCATTTCCCCTAAATCCCATTGTATCGCCTCGAATCATGGAAACCCTAGCTTGCCGCCCCTAAACTCCACCACCCCAAAGTGGCGGCGCTGGCTCCATTCACCACCAAATCAACACCCTAGAGCCTCTTTGACCCCCTCTCTCCAAATCTGTGACCATCTTTAATCGAATCTATCTGGAGCTCGTCGAATCTCCAATCTGAAGCTCGAGTCCCAAATCCTAAAAAACATCAAATGAGAAGGGCTTTAAGAGTTTGGGGCTAAAATCTACTTTAATCGTGTGTTTTCAATTGAGAACACAGTATTAAGGTGTAATTTAGCCAAAATATAAGTTTTATTTGAGTTGCAGTTCAATTTGTGGCACGCCTGGGTTCGATTTTCATCCCGGTATTTCTTTTTGGTTCTTATCTTTTTACGTCCCTCTCTTTTGTTATTCTATTTATTCTACATGAGTTTCTGTTTAACTTAGTTAAGTGTTAACTGTTTCTTTTTAGTTTACTCTGTGTTCGTAGATTAGCTTAGCTTAGCTTCTTCTTCTTTTAATTTTGGGCCGTAATCGATTCGTAGGTTCATAATTTGGTTGGAATTTGAATCATGTTTCTGAACTATGGAAACAGACCTGGGCCCAAAAAAGAGAATTAGCCCAGGTTTTGGTCGAGTAGGTTTGTTCATTTTTTATGCGGGTCATTTTGACCCATGCTTGGATGGTTTGGGTTTACATTTTCTTTTACTTTGAATTCTGGGCTAAATTTGTGCGGGAGTACTAATTTATGTTGGGTTTCAATTAATCATATAGCCCAATATAGAATTGAACTGGTTTCTTTAGTAGACCCATCGAATGGAGTCAACTAGACCCAATTAGCTTGACCAGTTGACCCTGGGATGTTAAGAGGTAATAAACAGAGGTTTGTAGGGTAGTATAGGCAACACACTTAGGGAATCTTAGTGTAACTGCCTGGGAAACTTCTAGTAGGGGGTCTTTATTGAATTTTAGAATTGTAGTGGCTTTTACTTGGACACCAAGTCATAAAATGGGGGATTAACTACCAAAAGAAAAAAATTAAAGGGGTCAAAAGGGCAAAATCTAGCTGATACTAGCTGTCCTAAATTCCTTGCCTATAAAGTTTCTCTAACTTGGCATTCAAGGCAGAGATTAGAGATGAAATTCTGAAAAAGGAAAAATACTGAAAACTTAAAGAAAAATACTGATTTTCCCTGCATTCTCTTTGTGAAAAACTGTTCAAAAATCTTGTTCAGTGTTGATCTTCTGATCCTCTTCACTAACAAGAAACCTCTGAAAAATCTGAATTCTGCATTTGTTTGAATATGGCTTGAATCTGATGGAAATTGGTCTAGTTTTCTTTTAGTTCTATGATCTTAAAGTTACAAAGTATTTCTGGGAGTATTTTGGGTCAAAAACTGGGTTTCAAGTCTGTGTTGATTGCTGATTTACTGGCTCGAGTTTGCTGTTGTTGTTACTCCTTGAATTCCAACTCATTTTTTTTCGTTTGTGTATTGGCGTAATCAGTTACAAATTGGATCTATTGTCATATGAAGTGCAAGTATAAATTCCTGTAATTCAAGATGAAGAAATGATCCACCTTAATTTTCTGCCGTTTGTTCAACTTCAACTTGGTTTCTCCAGTTCATTTTAGTATAGCTCTTTTATGAATTTTATTTTGCTTTAAGGCTTAATTTTAAATTATTGGGATGTAGATGATTTGAGAATGTTTTTAGCTCTCTAATGTGTAATAACTATGGATTATGACTGGTAATCCAACTAGCTGAAATTGTCCGGTTTTGTGATTTCATAGCCATAGGGTCAAATGCATGCCGATTCCACCCACAAGCTTGTTGAATTTGGTTTTAGTTATTTCCCAGTAATTTTGCCCAAATTTGCATCTGTATGTTCCAGCATATGGTTCAATGTTTTCATAGCTTAGCACTGGATTTTCTTTGTGTGTTCTTCGAGCTCTTCGAATTTCTAAAGGGGATTTTCAAGTGAATTAAGGTTGATTTCAGACTTGACAATTCTCAGACCCAAGCTAGTTCAATTTTTTTTTTTGGGTTTTCTCTCCTCCTCTTTAAGAGTTTTGAATCAGTATGATCCACTTAACTGTGTTGGTTTGAATAAGATATTGTATAAGCTTGTGGTCATTATGTTTTGACATCAAATGATGGGTAATTTGTGCAACTAGAAATTGAGGTTTCCATAGAATACATGCATTGATTTGTGGACGTGTTTTACATTTGACTTGAGGGTTGTTAGCATTTGTTCGACTCCAGAATTTCCTTCAATGACAATTGGATTCAAGTATGCTTGTTGAACCACGTTTTGGGCTATGATCAATAGCCCAATTGCAATTACCTGCTCCTCTTGCAATCAGGCTACCGAGTTGGGCTTCATGTGAAGCCCAATTGTTTTGCACGTTGAGCCTGCTGTAATGGGCAGCAGGACGTGAGATTCGGATCGACCCACCATTTCATAATATAATAGGGTTGTTCTGTTACTAGTTTAATGTTTTATTGAATTATTAGATTAAGTCTGACATAATATTAATAGGAATTACCTTACGTCCTTTAATTACTAGCAATGTCCTTTAAATTAGATTTGAGGTGCCCCGTGCCAAATAAAATGACAATTGCGTGGCCCTCGTTTTAATTAGCTTTAATTTAACCTTAGAATTCGAGGCGTGCCATTTAGCAAATTCCATGGCCCTCGCAAAGTGCAAACACGTATTTACTTTAGGCGCGTATTTTAATAATCTACTTTTCTAAACTCTGATGCACATTTATGTGAACCAAATCCAAATCTCATTGACGTGAAAATATGTCAAAAATCACGGGTGCATTTATGCGACGTGGTTCGAGACGTGTATTAATAACATTGCAATTTTCTCGAAAAAATGAATAAAAGCGGTTAAAGTTAAAATTTGAACGTAGGTTCATAATTGTTTAAAATCATATAATTAAGCTGAATATAGCAGTTGAGCGACCGTGCTAGAACCACAGAACTCGGGAATGCCTAACACCTTCTCCAAGGTAAATAGAATTCCTTACCCAGATTTCTGGTTCACGGATTGTTAAATAGAGTCACTCTTTTCCTCGATTCGGGATTTTAAATTGGTGACTTGGGACACCATAAATCTCCCAAGTGGAGACTCTGAATCTTAATAAATGAATCCTGTTTTGGTTGTCCTTTAATTGGAAAAACTCCCTTTATTATACTCTTTCCGGGGGTGTAGTGAAAAAGGAGGTGTAACAGCTCTGGCGACTCCGCTGGGGATAAGAACCCAGAACTTTTGGTTCAGGGTTCACAATTTGAGCTTAGATATATTGTTGTATTTGGCTTTATCTGTTATATGATTTTATTACATTTTTGGGCCTAATGTGCAAAATATTGCTTTTTATCACTTTGACATTATCTGAACTGTATATATAAGGCTGTTACGAAACCCTTCTCTTCTCATCTCCGGGGATGTGCTCGCTGGTCGGGACTCCCTTTCTATTAGTATCATACCTTGAAATAAGAAAGAGGCTCGGATAAGTTACTAAGTCGGATGGCCTTTTGGTTCCCGGTACGTAGCCCCCTCCTCGACTCGAGTTGTCCGCTCGGGTACACAGTCTAGAACATATACCCAGGTTTTGAACCTAGAATAACTCAACCTCATACCGGATACCTAGTAGGAACACTTGTTTGCATCATGTGCATTTGAATTAGGGGACTCAACACAGGGGTTGGGTCCATCTAGGGCAGGTGTACCCAAAATAATAGACCATCCTGGTGTATCCTACTTGTGCATTTATCTGTTTTGGATTTGCATGCTGATCGAATTTTAAATAAAAGGGGAGAGTTTGAAAAAGAAAATAGCATTGTGAGGGTTAAGAGAGGTAATTACCCATTTTGAAAGAAAAACTAGTGTCCAAGTGGTACTGAAACTCTGCCGAAATTTTGAGAAAAATGAAGAAAAAATGAAAAGTTTTATTTTCAAAAATAGTTGGTTTTGTTTTATTTGTCCAAACTACGCTAGTTTGATTCCCATAGGGCGTGGGATACGTAGGCAACCGCCATCGGGTCCAATTTCCATTTTGCAAAAATAGCCCAAAAAGAACAACATTTTATTTTTTTATGGTAAATAAGTAAGGCAATGTCGTTCTTGTTGCAAATAGTCGAATGTCCCTGAAAGGGCGCCGGAAGGCTTTTTTTGCAAGAACAGCCACTTTTGGTTATTTTTAAAATTTCGGACAGTTAGCGAGCACAACCTTAAAATCTTCCTCCCCAAAGTGCTGAAAGGTCATATTTGCAAAATTTGTAAAGCTAGGTTTTAATTTAAGATAAACTTTTGAAAATTGGTGTTGTTCCCTTTGAGTCAAAATTAGTCATAATTTTCATTTAATCATTTTAATAAATTTGCAGGATAAGCACAATTCAAAATGAACCTTTCTCAATCATGAACAAATTCCACTTGGAGTTGCATATGTGGTGGAATGATCTAGGTAAAGAAGGGCAAGACAAGATCAAGAAATATTTGGGAGGTCTTACCGGTCCGTTGGAGATTAGGCCCAAGGGAGACATCATAAGGGCATTGGTTACGCAATGGGACCCCGGCACACAACGTGTTCCATTTTTCAGATTTTGAACTCACTCCGACTTTAGAAGATATAGCTGGGTACATTGGGAGTGCTGAGGTTCCTTTAAGACACAAGTACTTGTTTGCCCTGCGGACGATTGCTGTGCATAGATTTTTAGACTCGCTGAACGTAAGCAGGGGGGTCCACAACCCGGATTTGGCCGCTGCCTTTTGTACTCCATAATTTATATACCATAGATATGGCCACATAGGGGGGTTCAATAATCCGGAAAACAAAATATGCAGCAAAGGAAACCGCCTCAAATGGGAAGAACATATACGTGTTGCTTTTATGGTGGTCTTCTTGGGGCTTGTGGTGTTCCCTAGGAAATATGGAAATATCGACATAAAAATAGCTGGGGTTGTCAGCACTTTACTCACCCAAGCCAAAAGACCCTTGAACCCATGATAGTAGCTGAAATCTTCCATGCTTAGACCGCCTGCAAAGCCGGAGGAAACTTTTTAGAGGGGTGCAACTTATTGTTGCAAATGTGGATGATCGAACACCTATGCCATCATCCTCAATTCATGAGTTATGGGTCAATGGAGAAGACATGCATAGAGGAATTTTATACAAGGACCGATGGGATCAGCTTGCCTGAAGGGGTCACAGGATGGATATCATACTTTCGGTCCATCACTACCGGCAAAATAGAGTGGACGTTCGGATGGTTGCTTGTGGATGAGATCATATATATGCCAGCTAGTGGGCCTCACTTCCTCTTGATGGGTCTTAGGAGCATCCAGTCTTACGCTCCATATCGGGTTTTAAGGCAGCTCGAGAGATGCCAAATAGTGCCAAAAGACGAAGATCTTAGTGCCCAAGTAGTTGAGATTGGTCCTGATGGCCAATTTCCTGAAGCAACAGTTCGCCAGATTTGGAGTGAGTGTCAATACTTGGCGGCAAATACCTGTGTACGGGATCGATCCAAAGAGGAAGTTTCACCTGGGTACCATACTTGGTATAGAAGGGAAATTTTGTTTGGGAGGCCATCAAAAGACCCCACCTTCAGGATTTTGTCGAGTCATCACAAGAACAATAGGCTTGGTTGGCCAAGGAGAATGAATATATGGCCAAAATAGGAGAGCTGGAAAAGCAGGTCCGAGACCTTCAGTTTGAAAACAGTTTGCAAGCCGCAGCTGATGAGGGTGAAAAGAAGAAACTAGCCAAAGAAAATGAAGCCTTACAAGCCTAAATTCAAAAGATGAAGATAGCAGCCGAAAATCCCGCCAGGAGCGTGAAGGATGAAAAGCTTATAAAGAACCTGAGGCAGAAAGTGGATGATTATGGTTTTGATTTTAACAAAGTGGAGAATGAGTTGGCAAGGGCGCGAGTACAATTGGCTAAGAATGCGGAAGAAAGAGCATGCCTGGTTAGGCAGTTAAAAGAGCAATATGACAATGAGGTTGCGGGGTTAAAGAAAAGGGTCATCACTATCGAAAACAAAATGAGCAAACAAGACAAGGATTTTAAAGCTGAAATGGAACAATGCTATGATCTTATGGCTCAAATGAGGGAAGAAGTACAATAGCTGGGAAATCAACATTTCCACGACAGTCAAGTATTAGAGGCCCGTAATCAGCAAGTCGGACGTCTACTTCAGGAGAAGGGTAGGATCAAAGAGAAGACCATGGCCATTGCCGATTATATTGTTGGGAAGTGCTAGGCATGTGAGGGTATGACCCATACCACTTTCTTTGCAGTGGTGATAACATTTGTTCGATAGATCATGAGTGATTTAGAGAGGCTCCAAGGGGATCTTCCATATAGGCCCGCAGCGAGGCCGAATGATGCCCCGCGAGCACCAGGAGTTTTTGAAGCAATAATGTATTCGTGATTGTTGAGTCTGTACTTTTCTACTTTTGAAGTCTGTCAGTTAAATTAGAGTCTGTAGTTCTTTGAGTCAGTATTTTCATCTTTTCAGAGTCAGTTAGTTGCTTCTGAGTCTTGAGTTTTTTTCATTGTAATCGAAGTATTTGTTTTTTATGAAAAACTAAAAATCCCAAAATATTTTTTGTTATTCATTTTTCGTTTATATCTTCAAGAGCTACGCTTCATCTGATTCATGCGGGTTCATAATACGTAGGCAATCTCTATAAAATTCAACCGTAACTAAATACAAAAAGGAAAACAAGAAAGGAAAAAAAAAGGAAAAAAAGAGAGAAAATAATAAGAAACTGAGAGAAGAAAACAATGGAAAAACAAGATAGTGGGATGAGAGAACAAAAACAGAGAGAAAGCAAAGGCAAGAAAAAGAGAAATGAAAAAGAAAGAAGTGGCAAAAGTAAATAGGGAAGGCCGGGATGACGCATGCAACATAAAAAAAACGGTTAATTACTTAGGTGCATTCATACCACCAAATGTGCGGTTACCAATCTGTTAAAGCCCTAACCACTAACAAAATTGCTGTTGATGTATTGAGTTCAGGAAGGTGGTTAGTTGATTGGCATTCTGGCACCTCACTCCTACAACACCCGGTCCAAGGACAAGCTAAACATGGCCAACTAAGAACTAGAGGCAAGTATTGTCGACCCGTCAAAAGAGGTGGAAGAACTGGATGTTAATGCGATGAAAGAAGAGATGTATATGCTGAAGCAGCAAATGGCTAAAATGTACCAAGCCTAGTCAAAGGCGAATCCACTACCGGTGTATCGTGCCAACCCTATTTATATCCCACCATTGGCCCAACCTCAGGAGCCTCCTATTGTGAATTCATCTCCAGCCTTTTCCCACCTACCAACAAAGCTATGGCACCACCTCTCATACACCACCAGCCCCACTACCTAAACAAGTCCCATACCCTCATCCACCAATCACTCATGTGTTTGTGGCACCTCCACCCACTGCATTACATCAATCTTCTAGTGAGCCTCTGTTCCAGACTCATGACAACCATTATTATCCCCCAGAACCAACCTTCAAAGCACCAGAACCATGTTCTTACACTCTTCATTTTGATCTCTCGGCGGAAACTGAGAAGCCTCCTAAGAATTCTGAGCAGGAGGAGATGGCTAGGAAAGTCAAGATCTTGGAGCAATCTTTCAGGAATATGCACGGGTTAGGTGGACAGGTAAGCGTGGCCTATAAAGACCTGTGTCTGTTCCCAGATATCCAATTACCAGCAGGGTTCAAGCTGCCCAAGTTTGATTTATATGACGGGCATGGTGATCTAGTGGCTCACCTGAGAGGTTTTTGTAGCAAGATGAGAGGGGCAGGTGGAAGAGATGAATTACCGATGGCATATTTTAGTCAAAGTTTAAGTGGCTCAGCTTTGGAATGGTACACCTGACAAGATCATGGTCGGTGGTACACTTGGGACGATATGGACCAAGCATTTGCGTACCATTTTCAGTATAATCTTGAAATTATCACAGACCGCCTGTCATTGACCAAGATTGAGAAGAAACCCGGGGAAAGTTTTAGAGAATACGGCTTTCGTTGGAGAGAGCAAGCAGCAATGGTTGACCCTCATATGAAAGAGAGTGAAATGGTGGATTATTTCTTATATGCATTGGAGCCCACTTATTTCGGCCACTTGGTGTCAGCGGTGGGGAAATCCTTCAACGAAGTGGTAAAAATGGGAAGCATGGTACTCCAGTCCAACAAAATCATGAGTTATTCACCTATCAAGGCGACCTCCCAGGCTATTTAAAATGACACTGGGGTTGTACTAGGGAAGAAGAAGAAAGAGGACGTTGCGATAGTTGAGTCAAGAGCTTGGTCCAGGGTCCTGTCACCTTACTATAACCAGCCTCGTCCCCATCACCAAACTTACCCCTACACTCCATATAACCCACCAAAATACTATTACCCACCACCAGATCCCCATTTTTCTATCCATCATGCACAAACATACCCTCAACCTCCTGCCCATGTGCAATGGCGTGCGCTAACCCCACAAAATACTTACCCAACTCCACAAAGCACCTACCCACCCCCAAGAGCCTATAGAAATTCCCCTGGACCAGGTTTCCGACCAAATCAAGCCTTCAAGAATAAGAGGTCACAGAAGCAGAAAACTTTCACTCAATTGGGAGAATCATATACCAGTCTATTCCACGGGTTGAGATAGTTGGGTATGTTGAATCCAATTTAGCCTAAGCTGCCAAACCCCCCTCCGAGAATTCTTGACCACTCGATGAGTTGTGAATATTGTTCAAGGGCCTTAGGGCATGACACAGAGAAATGCTGGAAGTTGAAAACAGCTATTCAATAGCTCATTGATACCCATCAGATCAAGCTTCAAGCCCCAGAAACGCCCAACATCAACCAGAATCTTCTCTCAGCCCATCATGAATATGATTGAGATAGTGCATAAAGGAGAAGAGTCTAAAAATCCCTCGCATACCATAATGATGATCAGGTCTAGTGAAGGCAGGATGAGTGAAAATTCAACTAGGGGGAAGTCGTTGATCAAGTTAAAAGAGGCAGATAGTAAACCAGTTGTGGTAGTTCAGAAGGAGTCTTCGAGCAAGGTCGCAGTAAAGCAAGAAAAAGCAAAAGTGGTAGTGTCGGGGGTAGCTAACAAGCCCGTGGTAGTTATGGAAGGCGCTCGCATAGAGCCTGTCATTATAAAACTGGTAACTCAGCTACCAATAGTCAACAATAAAGCTATTCCTTGGAGTTATGAACGAGTGGTAGTGATGTATAAAGGGAAAGAAGATAGAGAAGAAGTTTGTGAAGTCCGGGGCTTGACTCGTTCGGGGAGATACTTTTCCCCTGAAGAGTTAAGAAAAACCAGGATCCCCAAGGATAACCCGGAGTTGGTAAAGAAAGCGGTATTAGAAGAGGACGCAGAAGAATTTCTGAGGAAAATGAAAGTACAGGACTATTCTAGTATAGAACAATTGAGGAAAACACTTGCTCAGATCTCCTTGCTCTCATTGCTAATCCATTCAGATGAGCATCGTCGCGCGCTGATGAAAATTTTGAATGAGGCCCATATTCCCAACAAGATATCGGTAAATCACTTGGAGAAAATAGCAAACAAAATATTCGAGGTGAACAGAGTTACCTTCTACGATGATGAGTTGCCCGTGGAGGGTACTGAGCATAATAGGGCCCTTTATTTGACGGTGAACTGCGAAGATTCTGTGGTTACTTGAGTTCTGGTCGACAACGGGTCTAGTGCAAACATTTGCCCTCTCTCCAACTGAATAAGATGAAAGTGAACGATGATAGAATTCACAAAAACAACATTTGTATTCGAGGGTTCGACGGTAGGGGCAAAGATTTAGTAGGTGATATAATACTAGAGTTGACAATAGGGCCCGTCGAGTTCAGTATAGAATTCCAAGTGTTGGATATGGCGGTTTCTTACAATATTTTGCTGGGGCAACCCTGAGTTCATGCCACCAAGGCAGTGTTCTCTACCTTGCATCAGATGGTTAAATTTGAGTGGGACAGACAGGAAATTGTGGTGCACAGTGAGGATAATCTATACACCTTGGGTGTTGCCATTGTACCTTTCATCGAAGCTAAAGGCAACAAGGGTCTGGGGGTCTATCAGGTCTTTGACACATTATCAGTTGAAAAGATCCGAGAAGGTGAGTGTGTTCCCATTCCGAAAGTAGTAGCCGCATCAGTCATGGTGGCTTCGGAGATGTTGAAGAATGGATTCATACCTGGCAAAGGTTTGGGTGCTTTCCTGCAAGGCATCGTACAGCCAGTGTCTCCCCCCAAAAACTTGGATACCTTTGGTTTGGGGTTCAAGCATACAGTTGTAGACATAAGGCGAGCTAGAAAGTTGAAAAAGAAAGCATGGGTTTTCCCAAAGCCTGTCCCCCGTCTCTCCCAATCCTTTGTCAGGCTTGGTACTAAGAAGTATCCAGGAACAACAATGCCCGGTTCTGTGGTTGGTCCTGATAAGGAGTTTCTTGAAAGGTTTGAAAAGTTGTTTGATGAGGTGAATATGGTGGAAGCTCTAGAGGGATCAAGCAACGCTGATGTGCAATTTATGGGGCCCAGTGCAAAGATCAACAATTGGGAAGCTACTCCTCTTCCTACTCGGAGGGAGTCGTGGTAGTCGCCTTTGATTTTTCTTTCAATTTAATCTGAATTATTTCTAGGGTTGTAATTTAGATGCTATGTTCCGTCCGTTTGGATGAGTTAAACCTTGTTATCTTTAAATTTCAATGAAATTCAATTTCCCTTCTTTTCATTCCTCATAGTTTTAATTTTTTTCTTTTCTTTCTTTTACAGCCCTTTTTATGCTAGTTTCAGTGACATGACATGCATGAGGAATCTCTTACCCAGTCTTAAATGCCAATCTAATTCTAAAATAATAATATAAGAGATTGAGTGTGATGATGAAGTGGAATATGATGATGAGGAAGCCTTTGAGGAAATCAGTAAAGAATTAAGCCATTTCGAAGAAAAACCCAAACCTAACCTGAATGATACAGAAGCACTCAACTTAGGGGATCAAGATAATGTCCGGGAAACTAAAATAAGTGTCCATATCAAACCGCAGCTCAGAGAGGAGATAATTAAAGCATTGTTTAAGTAACAAGATATTTTTGCATGGTCATATGACGACATGCCTGGTCTACGCACCGACTTGGTGGTTCACAAATTGCCCACTGACCCAGCATTTCCCCTGTCAAGAAGAAGCTGAGGAAATTTAAAACTGATATGAGTATGAAAATCAAAGAAGAGGTCACCAAGCAGTTTGATGCAAAAGTCATTCGGGTCATGCGGTATCCCACCTAGTTATCCAATGTTGTACATGTACCAAAGAAAGATGGTAAGACCATGGTGTGCGTTGATTACCGTGATCTCAACAAGAGGAGTCCGAAGGATAATTTCCCATTACCAAACATCCACATATTGATTGATAATTGTGCCAAACATGAGATTGATTCTTTTGTGGATTGTTATGCGGGCTAT
>MU700593.1:40673-136748 GCA_026770625.1 Nicotiana glauca | reverse complement strand
GGCCCTGTGCAAAGATCAACAATTGGGAAGCTACTCCTCTTCCTACTCGGAGGGAGTCGTGGTAGTCGCCTTTGATTTTTCTTTCAATTTAATCTGAATTATTTCTAGGGTTGTAATTTAGATGCTATGTTCCGTCCGTTTGGATGAGTTAAACCTTGTTATCTTTAAATTTCAATGAAATTCAATTTCCCTTCTTTTCATTCCTCATAGTTTTAATTTTTTTCTTTTCTTTCTTTTACAGCCCTTTTTATGCTAGTTTCAGTGACATGACATGCATGAGGAATCTCTTACCCAGTCTTAAATGCCAATCTAATTCTAAAATAATAATATAAGAGATTGAGTGTGATGATGAAGTGGAATATGATGATGAGGAAGCCTTTGAGGAAATCAGTAAAGAATTAAGCCATTTCGAAGAAAAACCCAAACCTAACCTGAATGATACAGAAGCACTCAACTTAGGGGATCAAGATAATGTCCGGGAAACTAAAATAAGTGTCCATATCAAACCGCAGCTCAGAGAGGAGATAATTAAAGCATTGTTTAAGTAACAAGATATTTTTGCATGGTCATATGACGACATGCCTGGTCTACGCACCGACTTGGTGGTTCACAAATTGCCCACTGACCCAGCATTTCCCCTGTCAAGAAGAAGCTGAGGAAATTTAAAACTGATATGAGTATGAAAATCAAAGAAGAGGTCACCAAGCAGTTTGATGCAAAAGTCATTCGGGTCATGCGGTATCCCACCTAGTTATCCAATGTTGTACATGTACCAAAGAAAGATGGTAAGACCATGGTGTGCGTTGATTACCGTGATCTCAACAAGAGGAGTCCGAAGGATAATTTCCCATTACCAAACATCCACATATTGATTGATAATTGTGCCAAACATGAGATTGATTCTTTTGTGGATTGTTATGCGGGCTATCACCAGATCTTAATGGATGTGGAAGATGCAGAAAAAATGGCATTCATCACGCCATGGGGAACATACTACTACAAGGTCATGCCATTTGGTTTGAAAAATGCTGGGGCAACCTACATGAGGGGCGATGACAACCATATTCCATGACATGATGCACAAAGAGATCGAGGTGTATGTGGATGATGTTATTGTAAAGACCAGGAAGCAGTCTAACCACATTCGGGATCTGAGAAAGTTCTTCCAAATGCTTCGCAGGTGCAATCTCAAGCTCAATCCTACAAAATGCACTTTCGGTGTTCCATCTGGCAAATTGTTGGGATTTATAGTCAGCCGTCGAGGTATTGAATTAGACCCATCAAAAATCAAAGCCATCCCAGAATTTCCACTTCCGAAGAACAAGACTGAGGTGATGAGTCTGTTAGGGAGATTGAATTACATCATTAGGTTTATCGCTCAACTTATGACAACTTGTGAGCCCATCTTTAAGCTGTTAAAGAAGGATGCTGCGGTCAAGTGGATAGATGAATGTCAAGAAGCATTTGATAAGATAAAGGGGTATCTGTCAAACCCACTGGTGTTGGTCCCGCCAGAACCAGGGAGGCCTTTGATTCTGTATTTGACAGTTTTGGACAACTCATTTAGATGTGTGTTAGGTCAACATGACATCACCGACAGGAAAGAGTAGGCCATATACTACCTCAACAAGAAGTTCACAGCTTACGAGGTTAAGTATACTCAGCTTGAGAGGATGTGTTGCGCCCTAACTTGGGTGGTACAGAAGTTGAAACATTACTTGTAATCGTATACCACTTACCTCATCTCTCGGTTGGATCCGTTGAAGTATATCTTTTAGAAGCCTATGCCCAAAGGGAGGCTCGCATAGTGGCAAATCTTGGTCACGAAATTCAACATTTCCTATGTGACCCGGACTGCAGTAAAAGCA
Source organism: Nicotiana glauca (assembly GCA_026770625.1). Classification (NCBI taxonomy): domain Eukaryota; kingdom Viridiplantae; phylum Streptophyta; class Magnoliopsida; order Solanales; family Solanaceae; genus Nicotiana; species Nicotiana glauca. The sequence goes on along the minus strand of MU700593.1, from coordinate 134,880 downwards.
CAAGCGATGGCCAATTATTTGGCTGAGAATCTAGTAGATGAAGAATATGAACCTTTGAAGACATACTTCCCTAACGAAGAGGTAATACACGTTGATGAGTTGGAACAAGTTGAGAAGCCAGGATGGAAAATTTTCTTTGATGGGCTGCCAATATGAAAGGCGTTGGGATAGGAGCGGTACTTATTTTTGAAACCGGGCAGTACTACCCTGTTACAACTCACCTTCATTTCTATTGTACTAATAAAATGGCATAGCATGAGGCATGTATCTTAGGTTTGAGGTTAGCTGTAGATATGGGTGTTCCGGAAGTGTTGGTCATGGGTGACTCGGACCTTCTGGTACACCAGATTTAAGGAGAATGGGAAACACGAGATTTGAAGCTTATACTGTACTGACAATGTTTGCATGTTCTTTGTCAACGGTTTCAATCAATAGAATTCAGGCATATTCCAAGGATTCATAATGAAGTTGCCAATGCTTTGACTACTTTGGCATCAATGTTGCATCATCCAGATAAGGCCTATGTGGACACTTTGCAGATTCAGGTCCGCGATCAACATGCCTACAGTAACATGGTGGAAGAAGAACTTGATGGGGAGCCGTGGTTCCATTATATCAAAGAATACCTTAGGATGGGAGTGTATCTAGTACAGGCCACATGGGATCAAAAGAGAGTGATTCGACGTTTGGCAAGTGGATTTTTCTTCAGTGGAGGGGTATTGTACAAAAGAACTCCAGATCTTGGGTTGTTGAGATGCATAGATGCTAGACATGCCACAACTATTATGGCTGAAGTACACTCGGGAGTTTGTGGACAACATATGAGTAGGTACGTGCTAGCAAAGAACATTCTTCGAGCAGGTTATTATTGGCTCACTATGCAGCGAGATTGCATTAGTTTTGTGCGCAAGTGTCATCAGTGTCAAGTGCATGGAGATTTGATTCATTCTCCAACATCGGAATTGCACACAATGTCTGTACCATGGCCTTTTGTTGCGAGGGGGCATGAATGTCATTGGGCCAGCAGCATCAAATGGGCACAAATTCATTTTGGTGGCCATTGATTATTTCACCAAGTGGGTTGAGGCTAAAACGTTGAAGTCTGTCACCAAGAAAGCAGTGGTTGATTTTGTGCACTCAAATATTGTTTGTCGGTTTGGGATACCGAAGGTGATCATTACAGACAATGGGGCTAATCTCAATAGTCATCTGATGAAAGAGGTATGTCAGCAATTCAAGATTGCACATCGCAATTCCACCCCTTACCGCCCCAAGGCAATATAAAGAAGATACTACGGAAAATGGTGGAAGGTTCTAGACAGTGGAATGAAAAACTGCCTTTTGCATTGTTGGGTTATTGCACTACTGTTCGTACTTCAGTAGGGGAAACTCCTTATTTGTTGGTGTATGGCATCGAGGCAGTGATCCCTACAGAGGTGGAAATTTCGTCACTTTGGATTGTCACAGAAGCTGAAATTGATGATGATGAATGGGTCAAAGCCCGCTTGGAGCAGTTGAGTTTGATCGATGAGAAAAGATTGGCAGTAGTGTGTCATGGCCAATTTTATCAACGGAGAATAGCAAGAGCATATAATAAGAAGGTGCGTCCACTAATGTTCAAAGTGGGTCAGCAAGTGTTGAGACGTATCCTTCCACATCAGGCTGAGGCCAAAGGCAAGTTCGCCTCAAATTGGCAGGGGCCGTTCATCGTGACGAGAGTGTTGTCCAATGGTGCTTTGTACTTGACAGACATAGAAGGCAAGTGTGTCGAAATGGCCATCAATTTCGATGCGGCCAAGAGATATTATATATGATTTCCTTTGTTTGAATTGCATTTGTTTATACTTGGCATGCTAGGAGATTGGAATGACGAAGGCATTTTGTTATGCTATCTAAACACTTTATCCTTTGTTACCTCCTTTGAGCCTTATTTATATTCTGTCATACCCCTCTTTTGGAATCAGTAGCAAAGCTGAAAAACACAAGCATAAAGGATAAATAAAAGAAAAGAGAGAGAAGAAAAATGAAAAACAAAAAGAAAAAGAGAAAGAAAAAAAAGATAAGAAAAGAAAAAAGTAGAAAAAGAAAAAGAGAAAAAGAGAGAAGGCAAAAAAAGAAGAAATAGAAAGAAAAGTCACAACAACAAAGTAATATTTATGACATAAATTACGTTCGACCTGATTCCTTTTAAGGATACGTACGCAGCCTCACGGTTCGGTCCCATCATAATAAAAATCCAAAAGTCCCCAAGAAAGAAACTGGGGCAGAAGTTGCGTTTGTTGTGAGAAATCTGATTCTGGAAGTTATAATTTTAAACCTAGCTGAATTATTTTGAGCCTGTAATACCCCTTCTTTCTAATCCTATCCAAAAGCCACATTACGGTCCAAAGAATGACCTTCTGATTAGTCTTCGAGAAATGCCAAGTCGAGCAAATATAGGTGATTTATCGCAAGGGCAACACTCTGGTCCAAGTAAAAAAATAATAAAATAAGAGAGTCTTATTGGTGAAAACCCTCACGAGCACCGTAAGGCGACGGGAGTCGAGAGAAATAAAAAATGAGAGAGTCTTATTAGTGAAAACCCTCACAGACACCGTAAGGCGACGGGAGTTGAGAGAAATATAAAATGAGAGAGTCTTATTAGTAAAAACCCTCACGGGCACCTTAAGGCGAAAGTGAGTTGAAAAGTGAACAAATGGGAGAGGTATGTGGGTTAAAACTGCTCAGGACACCGCAGGACGAACAAGATTAGGGCTTGGGTGAAATCAGGTTATGGAATTCTCGGGCAACAAAGTATGGCAATTGAAAGTTGATTGGTTGGACGAATTAGGCTGATTAGTCTGAAATGCATGTCATGATCAATGGTACCAGCTGTTCCACTCAGATAAGTCTCGTTCCTTTTTTCCTTTTAGTAAGTCGTCCGGTTTTGGATTTTCTTCATCCTTAACTCTCAAGGTCATTGCATTTCATTTCTTTCAGGGTTTTTGTTTCTCTAAGATGTTTCAATATCAGTCCTGTTCAAGCAAATGGAAAGGATTTCAAAGCGCACTACCAGCTTCCAAAATTGCAAAGCACGGTGTGGCCAGAACATATCAAAGATAGCATGATGTAAAGCGGGATACAATGAGTCACCGGAAGTTTCATCGGTGGAATGACTGGGTAATTTTATGGGAGATACAAAGGTTCATATAAAAAGGTCAAAGGTGTAAAACAACAGTTTGGTATAGAACACTCGGATCATCGAAGGTCATGGGTCTTGAAAGTCAGTCAAAAAGTCAAGCGGTTCAGGGCCAGTTCAGGGAAGCAGGTCAAAGCAAAACAATGCAGCGGAGACATCCTCAGCAAGAATGCCATCAACTAACCACCATTTTAAACTGACAAGATTTTTCTTTGATTAAAAAAGGGGCAGAAAATTGCGCTTGTTTCGGAGAAACCCTCCGTAGGGGAAAGAGCAAGCACCAAAACAGGTTTGACCGTAAACCCTCAGGACCTTCCTGGAAAATGTGGCTTAGTTAAATTTCAAAACAATCATGAATAGCATAGAGGAATGTAAGTCGGTATCAAAGTTTGCATGTTTAAGATAAGATTCGATTATGAGTTTTCAGGACCTTCCTGGATAATAGGATGTAGTTTAAGACCCTCTTAGATAACGGGACGTAGCGGAAGTAATACCTTTAGAAGATACAGCTTAGATCTATAATTGACATTTAATAAATAGTTGTCAGGACCACCCTGGACAATAGGAATTAGCTTTCAAATTCTTAATAATAGCTGGTAGAATGATTCAGTTTAACACTCACCTATGGCCCAGCCACCAAACTGGGGCAGAAAATTTTCTTTGTTTTTGTCTATCTTGTTGAAGTCAGGAGCTCGCCTGGAGAGAAGGGAATATATTTCAAGTCAGCAGTCAAGAGCCTGCCTGGAGAGCAGGGAATACATTCAAGTTAAAGTCAGGAGCCCGCCTGGAGAGCAGGGAATACATTCAAGTTCAGCAATCAGGAGCCCACCTGGAGAGAAGGGAATACATTTCAAGTCAGTAGTCAGGAGCCCCGCCTGGAGAACAAGGGAGTACAATTCAAGTTTTAGCTTTCGAGTTCTTATTGATATTTGGTAATGTGGTGCCCATATACCCAAACTAGGGTAGAATTTGTTTTTTGTTTTTGTCTACTTTGTTGAAGTCAGGAGCCCGCCTGGAGAGCAGGGAATACATTTTAGTTTAGCAGTCAAGAGCTCGCCTGGAGAGCAGAGAATACATTTCAAATTAGTAGTCAGGAGCCCGCTGGAGAGCAAGGAATACATTTCAGTTTAGCAGTCAAGAGCTCGCCTGGAGAGCAGGAAATACATTTCAAATTCGTAGTCAGGAGCCCGCCTGGAGAGCAGGGAATACATTTCAAGTCAGCAGTCAGGAGCCCGCATGGAGAGCAGGGAGTACATTTAAGTCAGTAGTCAGGAGCCCGCCTGGAGAGCAGGGAATACATTTCAAGTCTGCAGTCAGGAGCCCGCCTGGAGAGCAGGGAATACATTTCAAGTCAGCAGTCAGGAGCCCACCTGGAGAGTAGGGAATGCATTTCCAGTCAGCAGTCAGGAGCCCGCCTGGAGAATAAGGGAATACAATTCAAAGTTTTAGCTTTCAAGTTCTTATTAATATTTGGTAATGTGGTTCGTTTTACACTTATGTATGTGCCCAGATACCCAAACTGGGGAAGAAAAGTTTCTTTGTTTTTGTCTATTTTGTTGAAGTCAAGAGCCCGCCTGGAGAGTAGGGAATACATTTCAAGTTTAGCAGTCAGGAGCTCGCCTGAAGAGCAGGGAATACATTTCAAGTTTAGCAGTCAAGATCCAGCCTGGAGAGCAGGGAATACATTTCAAATTTAGCAATCAGGAGCCCGCCTGGAGAGCATGGGAATACATTCAAGTTCAGTAATAAGGAGCCTGCATGGAGAGCATGGGAATTCATTTCAAGTACAACAATCGGGAGCCCGCCTAGAGAGCATGGGAATACATTTCAAGTTCAGCAGTCAGGCGTCCACCTGGAGAAAGGAAAAACATCTTAGATTACAATTCGAGGCGACAAAAAAGGGATTTCACCGGGAGAATACAAGTCAACAAGGCAACAAGAACCACAAGAAGCAAGTTTGAAGATATATATAGGAACTTTTGTAATTCATAGATCATAGCTTAGTCTACCTTCTTTTTATTTTGACATGATGTAATAAGAGGGTTCAGTAAGCAGTAGTAGCAGCAAAATCACAGCTTCATGATAGTCCCAGCTACCAAAAATTTCTGAACTACACTGACTTGATTCCTTTTTAGCGAAGGATATGTAGGCAACCTCGGAAGCAGGGTGCGGTCAAATCTTTCAAAAATGCTTCACACATAGTATTCAAATGGGCAAAAATTGCTCGTATCCGCTCACTTATCTTTGCACCAAAACTCTTCGTGTTTCCAAGCAAAGAGGGGCAGCCGTGAGCACGTGATTTTTGCCCTATATGAATTACTCCCATAAATTCAAAACAAAATAATTTCTTTCAGTGTTTGTAATTTTGTGGATTTTCGGTGCATTTTATATTAATTGCTTGCATTTGTGTGCGCGTGTTTGTTTTAATTAATGGAAAAATATAAAAAAAAGATATATGTGCATTTGCTTCTAGGATTTAATTTACCATTTTAGGATTAATTGAGCAATTAGGTTATTTTATATTAAAAAAAAGGAAAAAAGAAAAATCACAAAAATAGTCATCTTGCACCTTTTAATTTTAATTTGTGATTTGTGAGTTAGTTTTTCTTTAAATTATTAATTGTGGAAATTAGTTAGGTTTAATTATTATTTTGTTAAATTAATTTGGTTTAATATTTTAATTTTGGATTATAGTTTTAATTTGAAAAGAAAAAGGAAAAGAAAATAAAAAGAAATTGAAGTCTTCAATAGCAATCAAGTTATTTGGGCCAGTCTAGTGAATTAAATAACCCAGCCCAATCAACTACCCCTTAAAACCGCCCCAATCACCCCTGAACAGGCCCAAATCCATCCATCTCCCCAGCCCCACAAAACGACACCGTTCAGTTACCAAATGACCCCGTCTTAATCATCTTCCATCTGTTCCGTTGATCTCAGTTGATCAAACGGTCCGGAACTGGGTACCTCTTAATATTTAAGTGTTCGAACCTCCCCCCCCCCACCCCCTAAATTCATCTCTCTCAACCCCATCTTCAGAGATCATACCCCTGAAGAACCCTAATCCGCCGCCCTTCTCCCCACCATATGTGCCTGGCGGCGCCACCATCAAATGACCCCAAATTCACACCCCAGTTCCGTCTCCCTTCCCTCATACCCATACAATAACTCGTTTCCCCTAAATCTCATTGTATCGCCTCAAATCGTGGAAACCCTAGCTTGCCGCCCCTAAACTCCACCACCCCAAAGTGGCGGCACTGGCTCCATTCACCACCAAATCAACAACCTAGAGCCTCTTTGACCCCCTCTCCCCAAATCCGTGACTAGTTTCTCTCGAATCGTTCTAGAGCTCGTCGAATCTCGAATCTAAAGCTCGAGTCCCAAATCTAAAAACACATCATATAAGCAGGGCTTTAAGGGTTTGGGGCCGAAATCAACTTTAATCGTGTGTTTTCAATTGAGAACACACGATTAAGGTGCATTTCAGCCAAAATCAAAGTTTTCGTTGAGTTGCAGTTCAATTTGTGGCATGTCTGGGTTCGATTTTCATCCTAGTAATTCTTTTTGGTTCTTATCCTTTTACGTCCCTCTCTTTTGTTATTCTATTTGTTCTGCATGAGTTTCTGTTTAACTTAGTTAAGTGTTAACTATTTCTTTTTAGTTTACTTTGTGTTTGTAGATTAGCTTAGCTTCTTCTTCTTTTAATTTTGGGCCATAATCGATTCCTAGGTTCACAATTTGGTTGGAATTTAAATCTTGTTTCTGAACTATGGAAATAGACCCGGGCCCAAAAAAGAGAATTAGTCCAGGTCTTGGTCGAGTTGGTTTGTTCGTTTTTATGCGGGTCATTTTGACCCATGCTTGGATTGGTTTGGGTTTACATTTTCTTTTACTTTGAATTCTGGGCTAAATTTGTGCGGGAGTACTGATTTATGTTGGGTTTCAATTAATCTTAAAGCCCAATATAGAATTGAACTAGTTTCTTTAGTTGTCCCATCGAATGGGGTCAACTTGACCCAATTAGCTTGACCAATTGACCCAGGGGTGTTAAGAGGTAATAAACAGAGGTTTGAAGGGTAGCATAAACAACACACTTAGGGAATCTTAGTGTAACTGCCTAGGAAGCTTCTAGTAGGGGGGTTTTATTGAATTTCATAATTCTAGTGGCTTTTACTTGGACACCAAGTAAAAAAATGGGAATTAACTAGCAAAATGAAAAATTAAAAGGGGTCAAAAGGGCAAAATCTGAGTGTTACTAGCTGCCATAAATGCCTTGCTCATAAAGGTTCTCTAACTTGGCATTCAAGGCAGAGATTAGAGATGAAATTATGAAAAAGGAAAAATATTGAAAACTTAAATAAAAATACTGATTTTCCCTGCTTTCTCTTTGTGAAAAACTGTTCAAAAATCCAGTTCAGTGTTGATCTTCTGATCCTCTTCACTAACCAGAAACCTCTGAAAAATCTGAATACTGCATTTGTTTGAATATGGCTTGAATCTGATGGAAATTGGTCGAGTCTTCTTTTAGTTCTATGATCTGTGAGTTACAAAGGATTTCTGGGAGTATTTTGGGTCAAAAAATGGGTTTCAAGTCTGTGTTGATTGCTGGTTTACTGGCTCGAGTTTGTTGTTATTGTTACTCCTTGAAATCCAACTCATTTTTTTCCTTTGTGTATTGTTGTAATCAGGTACTCCTTGGATCTGTTGTCATATGAAATGCAAGTATAAATTCCTGTAATTCAATATGAAGAAATGATCCACCTTAATTTTCTGTTGTTTGTTCAATTTCAACTTGGTTTCTCTAGTTCATTTTAGTGCAGCTCTTTTATGCATTTCATTTTTCTTTAAGGCTTAACTTGAAATTATTAGGATGTAGATGATTTGAGAATGTTTTCAGCTCTATAATGTGTAATAACTATGGACCGTGACCGGTAATCCAGCTAGCTGAAATTGTCTGTTTTGTGATTTCATAGCCATAGGGTCAAATGCATGTCGATTCCAACAACAATCTTGTTGAATTTGGTTTCAGTTATTTCCCAATAATTTTGCTCAAATTTGCATCTGTTTGTTCCAGCATATGATTCAATGTTTTCATAGCTTAGCACTGGGTTTTCTTTGTGTGTGCTTCGAGCTCTTCAAATTTCCAAAGGGGATTTTCAAGTGAATTAAGTTTGATTTCAAACTTGACAATTCTCAGACCCAAGCTAGTTCGTTTTTTTTTTTTGGGTTTTCTCTCCTCCTATTTAAGAGTTTTGAATCAGTATGATCCGGTTAAATGTGTTGGTTCGAATCAGATATTGTATGAGCTTGTGGTCATTAAGTTTTGACACCAAATGATGGGTAATTTGTGCAATTAGAAATTGAGGTTGCCATAGAATACATGCATTGATTTCTGGACGTGTTTTATATTTGACTTGAGGGTTGTTATTATTTGTTCGACTCCAGAATTTCCTTGAATGACAATTGGCTTCATGTATGCTTGTTGGACCACGTTTTAGGCTATCATCAATAGCCCAATTGGAATTACATGCTCCTCTTGCAATCAGTCTGCCGAGTTGGGCTTCATGTTTAGCCTAGTTGATTTGCATGTTGAGCCTGCTGTAATGGGCAGCAAGACGTGAAAGTCGGATCGACCCAGCCATTTCATAATATAATAGGGTTGGTCTGTTACTAGTTTAATATTTTATTGAATTATTAGATTAAGTCTGACATAATATTAGTAGGAATTACCTTACATCCTTTAATTACTAGCAATATCCTTTAAATTAGATTTGAGGTGCGCCATGCCATATAAAATGAGAATTGCGTGGACCTCATTTTAATTAGCTTTAACTTAACCTTAGGATTCGAGGCGTGCCATTTAGCAAATTCCATGGACCTCGCAAAGTGCAAACGCATAGTTGCTATAGGCGCGTATTTTAATAATCTACTTTCCTAAACTCGGGAGCACATTTATGTGACCCAAATTCAAATCTCAACGATGTTAAAATATGCCAAAAACTATGGTTGCATTTATGTGACGTGTTTTAATAACGTTGCTATTTTTTCTAGAAAAATGAATAAAAGCGATTAAAGTTAAAATTTGCACATAGGTTCATAATTGCTTAAAATCAGATAATTAAGTCAAATATAGCAGTTGAGAGACCGTGCTAGAACCACAGAACTCGGAAATGCCTAACACCTTCTCCCGGGTTAACAGAATTCCTTACCCGGATTTCTGGTTCGCGGACTGTTAAACAGAATCACTCTTTACCTCGATTCGGGATTTTAAACCGGTGACTTGGGAGACCATAAATCTCCCAAGTGGCGACTCTGAATCTTAATAAATGAATCCCGTTTCGGTTGTCCTTTAATTGAAAAAACTCCCTTTATTATACCCTTTCCGGGGGTGTAGTGAAAAAGGAGGTGTGACAATACGTGCATACATTTCCATGTGATTCATTAATGCCTCATATGTCTAACTATATATAGAATCGTATACATAAATATTTTTTTGATTGAGGTCCAATACCCCCAAAAGAAAGTGTGTTACAACATTATCTTCTTCTAAAGGAAGCCGACATGGAAAAAATATTTTGTCAACCTATGTCCAAGCAATTCCATATCTACGACTGTCCCCCCACACATATGGTGTCAGAAACAACTGATTATCACCAGCACACCAAAAGTCATCAGTAGCATCTTCACTGAAATCTTTATATACAAGCACCATAGTTATCAAAAAGAATATTAGTAGTTTCGCAACGAAAGGGATGGTCGCGAGGGTGTTAGCATTATTTCTTTCTCAGATAATATAGGGTAACGTCAATATGATTCATAAAAAGACAAAAAATAAAACAAATCCATCAGTCATAAAATAATTAAAAAATAATAAATTAAGAATAAAGAAAATAAATGCCTTACGAATTATCTAACCTTACCATCAAGTACAAAGCTACTATCTGAAAGCTCAAGGAAGCACATTTTGCTACTGATTTTTTGATGATACAATTTGTATGGATTCTTTCTCACACCATTATCATCAACACATATATATATATATATATATATATATATATATATATATATATGTTGAAAATTTTGTCCTCTGAATATTTTAAAAATATCAAAGTTAGAAGTAAGTCCTAAACTTAGCCTTTCAAGTTGAAAAATTAAGGAAAGGCAATCCTTAAATTTGAATTACAGGTTCAAAAGCTAAGGACACTTGGTCATGAAGTTTGAGTTTCAAGTTCAAAAGTTAAGGACAAAAGCTAAGGACACTTGGTCATGAAGTTTGAGTTTCAAGTTCAAAAGTTAAGGACACATGGTCCTGAACTTAGACTTACAAGTTTAAAAGTTCAGGACACTTTGTCCTCAACTTTGAGTTCAAAGTTCAAAACTTAAGGACTGTTTGTCCTTAACTTTGAGTATCAAGTTCAAAAGTTAAGGATATGAGTCCTTAAGTTTGACTTGTAAGTTCAAAAGTTAAGGACAGGCAGTCCTTAACTTTGAATTACAGGTTCGAAAGTTAAGGACACATAGTCCTGAACTTTGACTTACAAGTTCAAAAGTTCAGGAGACTTAGTCTTGAACTTTGATTTCCTAGTTGAAAAGTTAAGGACAATTGCTCCTTAAATTTTATTTTCAAATTCAAAATTTAAGGACACTTGGTCCTAAACTTAGACTTACAATCACAGAAGTTAAGGACACTTAACTCTAGTAATTTCAATATCAATACTGAAATACATTAAAGGACTTACTCTTTTTTGCGACCTCTCATTTTATCTTTTCCCAACCACACAATGAATTTCTTCAATAATTTTGCATCATCTGTGGCATAATGAATAATACAACTATGAGTATATATTCATTTTATTCAGCTTGAACTCTTGGGAGTATTTTGATTGTCTGCCATCGATGTTCTTGTTTTTCTTTCCTGATCAAAAGGAGATTTCAACTGCCAACTAAGTTTCTTGTTCCTTTTACCTCGACCAAGCTCTTCTTCAACATTTCCTTCAACCTCCATAGACAAACCCCCATCAATGCTCATTTGTGTACTTGGAGGAGTAGGAGTAAGAATAGAATATGACAGACCATCATAACCAATACTATCTCTCTTTCTTTTCCTCGTATATTGGTTAAGAGTTTCATCATTGTTTTCCTCTGCACGCAACACTCAATATATATTAGTTTGCTGCAAGTCGTCAAATGAAGAGACAAATTTTCAATTATCAATATAATATTTAGGACACAATCAATACATGTCTTGTTCACACTGCCTTCTTGTATTTTTTCAACAGACAATTTAGCTAACACATCGCTTGCATCATTTTCTTTATCTTCCAACTGTATATTTTCTTTATCTTGCAATTGTTTTCCATGTTCTTCAGTTGCAAGTTCACAAGATTCTGCAAACTATTTATGAGAGCTAACACAATTAGTACTTGTTACAAATCTTTGATTAAAACAAACATGTCTAAAATTAAAAAAATATTGTCTAACCGTTTGCAATAGTAAAGATAATCCCAATTAAATTATTATCTTCACTAGCATTTTCTTGGGTTCCAATATTATCGGTAAGAGAGGGAGGTGTAGAGAGATCACATGTTCCATCTATGCATTTGGAAACAATCCCACTTTTGCTTGTTCCTTCGGTATTTTCTACGTCTTGAGATTGTACTCCACTTTTCTGTTGATACTCCACTCCGGCTTCTTCCCTTGCAGCTTCAAAAGATTATGTAACATTAATAATATATAGATAGGTTATTAGCATATTACTTATTTAATATTTTTGTCTGCTATTTTTTTGTAATATAATAGAAGATATACATTTTATTACTCTTGAAAAAATATATATTTTTTATTTTAAATTTTATTATATTTTTTTCAATAATATTGTTTGAATTTTAATGAATAGATATACTTTTTATTTCAAAAAGTAAAAAAGAAAATAATTTTAGAAAATAAAATATAGAAATTCACTAACCTAAACCATCTCTATCCCATATTTTAGTAGTTAATTTTTTTTGTTAATTTTAATAATTTATAGAAGATATATAGAATATAGAATATTAGAAAGAAACTACACCACAATTTGAATCAAAAGTTTTTTATTGCATTATTTTTATTTATTTATTTATTTTAAAATAATTATAAACTCCAACTTGAAACTACTCCCCAAGTTGAAATGGTTATTTTTTTTTTTTTGCAATTAATACCGATTCTAATAATTCACTAAAACTAACATTCAATACATAATGAAAAATTTATCTAACCTTGATTGGCACAAGTTTGAACTCCAAAATTCTCTTTATATAACAGAGGTGTCGGCATATCATATGTTCCTTCTAAGCATTTGCATACAATCTCACTGACACTTGTTCCTAATGGACTTTCTAAATCCTCCTAAGATTGCAATCCATATTTACAAATGTTTTCTGTTACTCTTGTCTCTTTTGGATTTTCTTGGTCTTGACATTCTCCTACATCTTCAACTTCCAGTCCATCAATAGATTTTACAAATATTTGTAATCACAAAAATGTTTATATGTGTGAGCATGTGATTTTTGCCTCACATGAATTACTCCTATAAGAATTCCAAAAATTAGGTTTTTCTTTTAATTATTTGTTATTTTAGGAATTATTGTAGAATTTTCCTAATTGTTTGCATTTTGTGTGCATGTTTAATTTTATTCAATTCATAAAAAATACAAAAATACATTGCATTTGCATTTAGGATTTAATTTTATATTTTTAGATTAATTAGTAAATTAGTGTTTTACAAAACATAACTTATTTTTTATTTTAGTTTTGAATTTTGGTAGTTTTCTTTTAATTTGGTATTTAATTAGTTGTGGTAATTTTTATTTAGAGTTAATTAATTTAATTTGGTAGGATTATCTAGTTTTGAGATTTTATTTTGGTTTTTATTTTTATTTGTAAAAGAAAAAGAAGTTTTGAAAAAAAAAAATAAAAGGAAAAAAGAAGTAAAGAGAATCAGATTTTGGGCCAATCACCCAGGCCCAATTGAATTTCCCTATTACCCAGCTAAACCCGACCAAACCAGCCCAAAATTCGTATGTTTACCCGGTCTAGCCTCGTGCTACCCCAAACGACCCCGTTTCATTGCATGTTGATCTCAACCATTGGATCTCATCAATCCAACGACCCGGAACTAGTCGAATCCATCACATATAAGTGTTTGAATGAGACCAAACGCCCCAAATCAATTCTCTCATTCTCCGTTTCTCACCCAATCTCCCCTCTCAGACAATGAACCCTAGAGCGCCGCCCTCAAATCCTCCACCCTCTCTGGTGGCGGCACCGTCCCAATCGACCTAAAATCAATACCACATAACCCCTATGAGCCCCTTATACCTAATCTATCACTAGTTTCCCTCGAATCTGTCCGGAAGTCTTCGAATCTTAGTTTGAAGTTCGAATCCTAAAATTCCAAAACCCCATATCGGCGAGTTTATTTGGAGATTTGAGGTTGAAATTGACTTTATTCGCGTGTTTTCATTTGGGAACATACGATTAAGGTCTATTTCAGCCAAAAATCAAAGTTTCCTTTGAAGATAGTTCAAGACTGTTTGTCCGCCTGGTTCGATAGGTATTTTTAGTATTTCCTCTTTTTCATTTTTTCTATCTTCTTCTGTTTTCTTCTTTTTCTTCTATTTTTTTCAAATCATCTCTGCATGTGTTTCTTTTAATTTAGGTTGCATATTAATTTCATTACTTTTGTTCGTTAGTTTAGTTTTTCCCTTTAGTTTTTGGGCATTGAGAACATTTGGTTCAAGAAGTATGATTGAATCCGAATTTCCCCTTATTTTCTGCCTTCTCGAATGTTCTATTAAATTTTCTGATTTGCACTTGGGCCAAAGGAAAAGGGATTAACCCAGGTTTTGTCAGACTCACGCTGGTGTAAACCATTGGGTCAATTTGACCCATGACCCATGGGTTTCTGGGGGTAATTAACATGGTCCTAAAGGGGTAGTTTAGGAAATTATGCTAGGGGAATCTCTAATAACTAATTTAGGAAGCTGCTAGGAAGGTTTCTTTAGGACTTATATGAAAATCTGATTTTTACACTAAGGGTACTTGAGCAAAAATGAAAATTCAAAAAGGATAAAGGTGCAAAACTAATTCCTTTCTATGATGACCTAAGACTTCCCTATAAAGGCACTCTTTCTTCATTAGCAAGTCAGAGTTGTGAGACGAGAAATCTTAAATAAATTGAAATGACTGAGATTTGAGTAAAACTGTGAATAACACTGAAAACCCTAATTTTTCTTTGTTGAAAACTGCTCAAATTCCACTCGGTTTCAGTTTTCCTGATCCTCTTTGTTAGTTAAAATTCTAAAAAATTCCAAGTTCTTGCACCTGATTAGAAAATACCTTCAACTTATGGTTTCAAAATTGGTTTGAGTTGCTGGTTTCATCACTATTCCATTGCCGATTTTCGAGTTGATCTGGCTGTGATTTCCTCTTTATTTGAGATTACTAATGTTGCTGGTTCTGTTTGCTCCTAGCTCATTTTTCTTATTTGTCTTACTGTTGTTGACCAGGTATTCTTCATATCCTTAGCATGTGAAATGGAAGAACACGAAGTTATTTGCTTGAGTTGAATCTACGACATATCAGTTTGATTTTTTTTCTTTGTTATGTTTATTCTTCCCGTTTTAGTTTTAAATTTGGTTTGTATTCATGGACTCTAGTGTGATGAAACAACTAGCCATCGCTTGTTTTAAATTAAATTCTATGGCTTCGAGGCCTTGAAAACCTCATTTATAGTCACCGCGATTTGTGTGCACAGTCCAGGCACGTAGCCAAAATACGCACCAGAAAGTTGAAAAAAATCTGGTATCTCTGATCTGCAGGCTTTGGATTTGCGAATCCAGAGTCGCAAATGCGAGCCATGCATCGCAAATGCAGAGATGGGTCTTGGGAAGTCATGATCGCAAATGCGACCAAATGGTTTGCAAATGCGAACGCCAGTCGTAAATGCGACGTTGGTCATCGCAAATGTAAAGCTTCCCTTTACCACCTGAGGTCGCAAATGCGACCAATCTATTACAAATGTGGTATCGCAAATGCGACATAAGGACCGCAAATGCAAAAATTGGGAATTTCTTTGCGAACCCTGTTTCGTATTTCCCACATTTGAGAGGTCGGGGTTCGCAATTGTGAACCTCTGTTCGCATTTCCCATATCAGAGGTCTGCAAATTTTACACTTGACCGATTTTGTACCCCATTTATCATATTTCTCAAACCCAAACACACTTAGGCGATTTTACAAGAATCCTTTCTTCTCCAAATCGATTGTAAGTCATTTTTAACCAACTTTCTTCAATTCATATCATCTTTTAACATAATTTCAACTTAAAATCAAAGATTTTCATGGGGAAAATTGGGTGTTTTGGGTAAAACCTAGGTTTTTCAAAAATTGGGGATTTGGACCTCAATTTATGGTCCGATTTCAAAACAAATTATATATTTGAGTTCGTGGGG
Organism: Nicotiana glauca; assembly: GCA_026770625.1. Taxonomy (NCBI): domain Eukaryota; kingdom Viridiplantae; phylum Streptophyta; class Magnoliopsida; order Solanales; family Solanaceae; genus Nicotiana; species Nicotiana glauca. The sequence continues at coordinate 119,215 of MU700593.1, read as the reverse complement.
GAATGGGTAATCGGGTTTTGGTTCGAACCTCAGGTTTTGACCACGTAGGTTTGGGGGCAATTTTTGACGTTTTGGGTAAAACTTTGGAAAACTCATTTTCATGCATTGGGGTTTATTCATTTAGCATTTATTGATGTAATTAAGTAATTTGTGATTACATATGAGCGAATTGGCGGTGAAATCAAGGGGTAAAGCTATAATTGAGACTTGAGTTGTGTTCAAGGCATCGAGGTAAGTGTTTGGTCTAACCTTAGCTTGAGTAGATTGAGGGATTAGGAGTTGTGTCCTAATTGCTATTTATTTCTTGTTAAGTACCACATATGAGTACAACATATAGGCATGGTGACGAGTATCTATACGTTGGTGTCAAACATGACCGTGAATCTTATATTGTGATTTTCATGATTTCGTTATGTTATTCATGCCTTGGTGAAGATTTCTATTTGTTGTGTAAAGTTGTGGAAAGAATTGTTATTTATGAACATTGATGAGCGTTGGCTCCAATTGTATAGCGAATTGTGAAAGTATAAGTGAGAATTGAAAAGAGATCATTATGTTGCCCCATTGCCAAGCTATTTGTTGAGTTGTAGTTACCTTGCATTGTGTTCTTAACCGATGTTACAGATGCTTAGGCTGATGATTCTTTGTGTTAGGTGTTGTAACGAGTTGGGTTATAGTTGCGGTAGTAAGGTTTTGTAATGAGTTGGGTTATAGCTAAGATAGTTAGGTATTGTAACGGGTTGGGTTATAGTTGAGGTAGTTAGGTGTTGTAACGAGTTTGGTCATAGCTGAGGTAGTTAGATGTGTTAACGAGTTTTGTTATAGTTGAGGTAGTTAGGTGTTGTAACATGTTTGGTTATAGCTGAGGTAGTTAGGTGTTGTAACGAGTTTGGTTATAGCTATTTCTCCCTTGCCGGGATGTTTGTTGATATTATTGTTCCCTTGCCGGGATTCCTTGTGATTATTGTTGGCTTGTAAATGGGAGTGGGCGGTATGCTTACCATAAGATATACTGAAATAGGAATGGACGGTACACCTACCACGAGATATACTGAAATGGGAGCGGGTGGTACGCCTACCATGAGATATAATGAAATGGGAGTGGGTGGTACGCCTACCACGAGATATAATGAAATGGGAGCGGGTGGTACGCCTATCACGAGGTATAATGAAATGGGAGAGGGTGGTACGCCTACCACAAGATATAATGAAATGGGAGTGGGTGGTACACCTACCACGAGGTATAATGAAATGGGAGCAGGTGGTACGCCTGCCACGAGATACAGGAAATGTGATCGGGTTGCACGCCTGCAACAAGATGTGGAAAGAAAATGAAATCTGCCTTTGTTTTCCTGATTCTTGTTAGTGGTTGGAATTTTGATTCCTTTATAGTTCTCTTGATATTCTGCTTCTACCTGTCATTCCCCGAAGCATGTTTCCCCCTCTCATCCTTACTTGTTTATTTCTGCTTTATTTCCGCTGTGTATTATATAATTGCACAGGTTTATTTGGTAGTCTGGTCCTAGCCTCGTCACTACTTCGCCGAGGTTGGGCTAGGCACTTACCAGAACATGGGGTGGGTTGTGTTGATACTACACTCTACACTCTTTTGTGTAGACCCCAGTGTTGAAGGCTTCGGACCGCGGTAGGATTGCTGATTCTTGCTCATCAGGCAACCCGAGGTAGTCCTGCAGGCATCCGCAGGCCTTGGCGTCTTCTTCCACCTACTATTTCTGTTTCATTTCCCTTATATTCTGGAATAGTGTATTATTATTTCTTCAGACTTTATATGTAGTAAATCTTAGACCGTCTATGACACTGTGACACTAGATTTTGGGTGGTTAAGGATTAAGTATTTGTATTAGATATAGTTTTCATATATTTTATCGTTGTCTGCCGCTTGAATTTAAATTTCCGCTGTTATCATGTTATCGCCTTATAATTGTTAAAAAGAAATAATTGGTTAATGAAGTAATTAAGCTATAGGTTTGGCTTGCCTAGCTCACATTAGTAGGCACCATCACGACTTCCAAGGATGGGAAATTCGGGCTGTGACATCTAGTCACCTAGTTTGAAAAGAATTTGAGTATGTGTTTGTATTAAGGCTGTTGCAACAGAAGATTAATTCGATTCAGTTGTGCTTTAGACTTTGTTTAGCTTTTGCTGATGCCAGTGTTGTTTGGGATTGATTTTCATTTGAACTTATTAAAAATGACAAATATTGGCTTACTTATATTAGCTTGAAGCATAGTTCAATAAATGTTTTTCCAGAAAATTTGTCATTTAATTACTGCCCTTGCTCATGTAATGAGCACTCTGAACATTTTTTGAAAGAACTTTCAAAATGAAGTTGAGTTTGACTTTGGCCTTGAGAATTTCTCAGTTTTACTTTAGTTCTTTACATTGGTTTCTTTAGCAAATTTTGATCCGTGTGGTATTGTTTAAGCATGTTGGTTGGAAATCAGAATTTAGCAGGAGGATTGATCTCTGAAATTTGATATTAAATGAGGAATCATTTGTGTAAAGGTTTTGTTATCACACTATGAATCAATGTTTTCAGTACAGGATGTATGTTGGTATTCAATTGTGCCTCATATGTGATTAAGTTTGTCCGTATTTGTTCAGATTTAAAGGTTTTCTTTATAGAAAAATTGTAATGTTATTCCAAATACTAGTGTTGAAATGCTAAACTGGGCTACCTGTGTTGGCCCAGTTGTGCTAAATTTCCTCATTAGCAATTGTCTTCTCGATTTGGGCTTCGTATTTAGCCCAATTGTGTTGCTGTGCTTGTCAAGGGAAGTAGCGACGGGTAATTATGGCCCATCACTGGCCTAGGCCTCTTCAACGAACCAAGTTTTGTGTTTCATTCATCACCTAGCTACCCGTTCATTAATTTGATGTCACGACCCGGATTTCCCACCATCGGGATCGTGATGGCGCCTACTCGTGGTAGCTAGGCAAGCCAACTTAGTTACCTTTTCATCATTAAACAATTATCTTAACAGTCTATAGCAACAATATAAACATTAATTCTAATAAGAACAATAGCGGAAGTATGTCTGATAAATACGAATCAAAATACGGAACAGTAAAATATATCCTCTACCCAAGATTTGGTGTCACATTACTCACGAACTTCTAAGAATAAACTAAATACAAAGGTTTGAAAGAAATATAACAGCTGTCTATCTCGAAACAATGAGGCAACAGTCAAATAAGAAAAACATAAAGAAGAGACGCCGGGCCTGCGGACGCCTGCAAGGCTACCTCAGTCTTGTGATAATGAAATCCTGCTCCCCGTACTACTGCTGCTATTGCTCCTCAAAACCTGGACCTGTGCAAAAATGCACAGAAGTGTTGCATCAGCACAATCGACCCCATGTGCTGGTAAGTTCTAGCCTAACCCCGGCGAAGTAGTGACGAGGCTAGACTGGACACCACATAAACATGTGCAGTTATAAATATACATCGGAAACGAAATACCAACAGCTAATAATATAGGAGGGGGGAAAACATGCTAAGGGGAGATAATAGGAATAACAAAAATCCAGGGTAACAGACTAAAGCAGTTAGATCCACCGAAAAACAAGGTATCAACACTCATTATAAACACATGATATCAACAATTGTTGCGGCGTGCAACCCGCTCCACAATTATCACTGTTGCGGCGTGCAACCCGACCCATATCAATGCTCATGAATCATTGTTGCAGCGCGCAACCCGATCCTCATATATTATTGTTGCGGCGTGCAACCCGATCCTCAATATCATTATTGCGGCGTGCAACCCGCTCCTCGATATCATTTAACATACTGATTTTCCCAAGCAACAGTCACAATTAAGAGACATAAAAATAAGAAAATATTTGACAAGCATCCCGGTAAGGGAGAGAATCCAGCAAGTTCAACCAAATATCCCGGCAAGGGAATAATTAGCAACGCTTTCTTACTTTTCCTCATCTCATAATTCACTCTTTTATTTTGAGCCAACACTCCATTTAATCAAGTCAATTCGTATGCCTTCAATATTCGTATCACAATTCGATCCAATGCTCCCAAGAATCAATTAATCATTTTACCGTTCACATGTTATTCACAACATTTAGAAATCCTCCAATAAACACAGAGTTCGCAGCCAAGTCATGATAATCACATTATAAGGACTCACGATCATGTTAGACACCAATGTATAGATACTCGTCACCATGCCTATACATTGTACTCGATCACATAGCAATTAGCAACAAGACTCAACTCATATTCCCTCAAGCTAGGGTTAAACCAAACACTTACCTCAAAGCCTTGAGATCCACTTAATCCTCAACTATTGCTTTACCTCGCGGTTCCACCTCGAATACAGTGATATCTAGGCATAATCAATTTAATAATATCAATAAAGACTCAATGACAACATCCCATAGCCTAGATATGAATTTTCTAGCATTATTCCATTAATCCCAAAATTAGACATCGGGCCCACATGGTCCCAACTCTAGGCTCGGACCAAAACCCACTCACCCATAACCCCACGAGTCCAAATATATAATTTGTTTTAAGATTCGACCCCAAATTGAGGTTGAATCACCCAAAATTCTCAAAACCCTACTCTACCCAAATCCCATAATTTCTGCTTTGATTTCATGATTTAGGGCTAGGATTTCAGTAATTAATGAAGGAAATTGAAGGAAACAAGTTGAACAATGCTTACCCAAGAAGTTTTGATGAAAGGGAGCTTCAATGGACGCCTAAGTGCTTGGGGAAGAAAGGGGTTCGTGCATTTTTATTAAAATCCGGAGCTAATGTTCTGTTTTTAACTTAAAAATTCGCTGGGCGAAATCGCCCTTCACGTTCGTGGGAGAGGGGACGCGTTCGCGAAGGGTAAACTGGGTAAGCTATCGCGATCGCGTGGAGACAGACGTGAACGCGAAGAAGGAAATTGCTGGGGTCGAGGAACTGTTATACGCGAACGCGTGAAGGGCTATGCGAACGCGTCGAAGGAGTTTGTAAAGCTACGCGTTCGCGATTGAAATGATGCAACCACGAAGGGGGAACATTTAGAACTACGCAAACGCATGAATACAAGCGCGAACGCGATGAGTAAGATGAAGACTAAGTCTTCTGAGTCAACTACTATACGCGAACGTTAGAATAAGATGCGAACACGATGAAACGCGTGAGTCCTAGCGCGAACGCGATGAGTAAAATCACTAGGCACCTGCTGCAGATTTTTTGTAGTTTTCCTAAGACCAAAACCACCCTGATACCTATCCGAAACTCACCCGAGCCTTCAGGGCTCCAAACCAAATATGCACACTGACTCAAAAACATCATATGAACTTGCTCGAGCAATCAAATCGCCAAAATAACATCAAAGTCAATGAATTGAGCCTTAAATCCAAGAAATCTTTCAAATTTCATAAACTTCCAAATTTTCCAATTTAAGGCCGAAACACGTCAAATGACATCCGTTTTCAACCAAACTTTAAAGGAAGCGCTTAAACCACATATATGACCTATACCGGGCGTCGGAACCAAAATACGAGCCCGATACCATTACTTTTGATCAAATTTTATTTCCATTTTCCTTAACAATTTCAGAAAAACAATTTAACAGAGAAATTCTTTTACTCGCGTTCTAGACCTCGGATTTCGACTCCGGGCACATGTCCGAGTCCCATATTTTTCTACAAACCTTCCAGGACCGTCCAATCTCGAGTCCAGGTCCGTTAACTAGAAATGTTGACTAAAGTCAACTGTAATCATATTAATATCAAAATTCTTCAAATTTTTCACAGAATTCACATATTTCAACATAAATGTTTTTCGGCTACGCGCCCGGACTGTGCATGCAAATTGAGGCAAGAAACAATGAGGTTTTCAAGGGCTCGGAAGCACAGAACGAGTGAGGAAACAGGTGATGACCCTTTGGGTCGTCACATCCTCCACCTCTAAAACAACCGTTCGTCCTCGAACGGACAAAGAAAGAAGTACCTGAGTCAGGAAATAGATGTAGATAACGGCTCTGCATATCAGACTCGGACTCCCAAGTCGTGGCCTCAGGGGGCTGACCTCTCCACTGAACACGAACAGAGGGAAAGCTCCTAGATATCAACTGACGAACCTGCCGGTCTAGAATAGCTACCGGCTCCTCCTCATAAGATAAATCCTTGTCCAACTGGACAGTGCTGAAGTCTAACACATGTGTAGGATCATCGTGATACCTCCGAAGANACCCGGAGCAATAACCGCTCACCAACCATAAAATCTACATCTCGGACCTTACGGTCTGCATAACTCTTCTGCCTAGACTGAGCTGAACGCAGCACAGTCTGCATAACTCTTCTGCCTAGACTGAGCTGAATGCAGCCTCCCCTGAATGATCTTGACCTTATCTAAGGCCTCCTGAACTAAGTATGTACCCAATAACCAAGCCTCTCTCGGCTCAAACCATCCGACTGGAGACCGACATCGTCTACCATACAACGCTTCATATGGAGCCATCTGGATGCTGGAATGGTAGTTGTTGTTGTAGGCAAACTCTGCTAAAGGCAAAAACTGGTCCCACGAGCCTCCAAAATCAATTACACAAGCTCGGAGCATATCCTCCAAAATCTGAATAGTTCGCTCGGACTAACCGTCCGTTTGAGGATGGAACGCTGTGCTCAACTGAACTTGGGTACCTAACTTTTGCTGAACCGCTCTCCAGAAGCACGAGGTAAACTGTGTACCCCGATCTGAAATGATGGATACCGGTACACCATAAAGGCGCACAATCTCCCGGATATAAATCTCCGCTAACCTCTCGGATGAATAGGAGACTGCTACTGGAATGAAGTGTGTTGACTTGGTCAACCTATCAATAATGACCCAAATGGCATCAAACTTCTTCCGGGTCAGTGGAAGTCCAGTAATGAAATCCATGGTTATCCTCTCCCACTTCCACTCGGGAAGCTCAATCCTCTGAAACAAGCCACCGGGTCTCTGATACTCATACTTGACTTACTGACAGTTCAAACACCGAGCCACATACGCAACAATGTCCTTCTTCATCCTACGCCACCAATAATGCTGCCGCAAGTCCTGATACATCTTAGCGGCGCCCGCGTGAATAGAATACAGAGAAATATGGGCCTCCGCTAAGATCAACTCTCGAATCCCATCAATATTGGGCACACAAACTCACCCCTGCATTCTCAAAACACCATCATCACCTAAGGTCACCTTCGTGGAACCTCCACGCTGCACCGTGTCTCTCAGGATACATAAATGGGGATCATCAAACTGCCGATCATGGATACGCTCCAATAGAGAAGAACGAGAGACCGTGCAAGCTAATACTCTGCTGGGCTCAGAAATATCTAATCTTACAAATCGATTGGCTAAGGCCTGAATATCTAAAGCAAGCGGTCTCTGGCTGACCAGGATATAAGCGAGACTACCCATGCTGACGAACTTCCTACTTAATGCATCGGCCACCACATTGGCCTTACCTGGGTGATATAAGATAGTAACATCATAATCTTTCAACAACTCCAGCCATCTCCTATGCCTCACATTCAAATCCTTCTGCTTGAACAGGTACTGAAGGCTCTTGTGATCTGTGTACACCTCACACGTCATACCATATAGATAATGCCTCCAAATCTTCAAAGCATGAACAACCACTGCCAACTTTATGTCATGAACCGGATAATGCTTCTCATGGATCTTCAACTGTCTCGAAGCATAGGCAATAACTTTGCTATCCTGCATCAATACTGCTCCAAGCCCAATACGGGAAGCATCACAATAGACTGTGTAAGGCCTTGAACCCGTGGGTAAAACCAACACCGGTGCCATAGTTAGAGCTATCTTGAGCTTCTGAAAGCTCGCCTCACACTCATCTGACCATCTGAACTGGGCACCCTTCTGGGTCAATCTGGTCATTAGGGCTGCAATATACAAAAATCCCTTCACGAACCGACGGTAATAACCTGCTAACCCCAAGAAACTCCGAATCTCGGTCACCGAAGCTGGTTGAGGCCAATTCTTGACTGCCTCAATCTTCTTTGGATCCACCTGAATTCCCTCTGCTGATACAATATGATCCGGAAAAGCAACTAAACTAAACCAGAACTCGCACTTCGAAAACTTAGCATATAACTGTCTATCCTTCAGAGTCTGGAGAACCACTCTGAGGTGCTGCTCGTGCTCTTCCCAGCTGCGGGAGTACACCAGAATATCATCTATAAAGAATATCACGAACAAGTCTAGATAAGGCCTGAACACTCGGTTCATCAACTCCATAAATGCTGCTGGGAATTGGTCAACCCAAATAACATGACTAAAAACTCGTAGTGCCCATACCAAGTGAGGAATGTTGTCTTAGGGACATTAGACGCCATAATCCTCAGCTGATGGTAGCCAGATCTCAAGTCTATCTTTGAGAACACCCTTGCTCCCTGAAGCTGGTCAAACAAATCATCAATCCTCGGCAGCTGATATTTGTTCTTTATCGTTACCTTGTTCAACTGCCGGTAATCAATACACATCCGCATCGAACCATCCTTCTTCTTTACAAATAACACCGACGCACCCCAAGGAGAAATACTAGGCCTGATAAAACCCTTCTCTAGTAAATCCTACAACTGGTCCTTTAACTCTTTTAACTCTGGCGGGGTCATGCGATACGGCGGAATAGAAATTGGCTGAGTGCCCGGAAGCAGATCAATACAGAAATCAATATCCCTGTCGGGCGGCATACCCGGCAGGTCTGAAGGAAAAACCTCAGGAAACTCTCGAACAATAGGAACCGAGTCAATAGAAGGAACCTCTGCGGTGGAGTCGCGAACATATGCGAGATAAGCTAAACACCCCTTCTCGACCATGCATCGAGCCTTAACATAGGAAATAACACCGCGAGTGGCATGACCTGAGGTCCCTCTCCACTCTAGTCGGGGCAATTCTGGCAAGGCCAAGGTCACCGTCTTGGCGTGGCAATCCAAGATGGCATGATACGGTGACAAACAATGCATCCCCAATATAACGTCAAAATCTACCATATCTAATATTAGTAGATCAACACGGGTCTCAAGACCCTCAAATACAACCGCACAGGATTGATGCACCCGGTCGACTACTATGGAGTCACCTACCGGTGTAGACACATAAATAGGAATATCCAAAGCATAACTAGACATAGCCAGGCAGGGTGCAAAATAGGAAGACACACATGAATATGTAGACCCAGGGTAAAATAGCATTGGCGCATCTCTATCATAAACCAGAATAGTACCTGTAATAACAGCATCTGACGCCTCCGCATCTGGCCTGGCTGGCAAAGCATAAAACTGGGGCTCAGCCCCACCTCCCTGAACCATGTCTCTAGGAAGATCGGCCATCGGCTGACCCCTACCTCTGGCGGTACGGCCTCCACCCCTATGGTCCCGACCTCCACCTCTATGATCCCTACCCCCGCCCCTGGCTAGCTGGGCAGGCTGTGGGTCAACTGATGCCTAAATCATGGGGCGAGGACCCTGCTGCTGCAACTGTGTACCCCTCAATCTCGGGCAAGCTATCCTGAGAAGAAGTCCTCGGAGAGCTTCCGAGAGTATGTTGTCAAATGGCGTGAACAAGCGGCCAGAGTCAAACCTCCAATGGACAAAATTGAGATGGTCAGTGTATTCCTTCAATCCCAAGAGGCTGATTATTATCAAAACATGATGTCTTCAATGGGCAAGTCGTTTGCCAAAGCCATCAAAATCGGTGAAATGGTTGAAAATAGGTTGAAAATAGGGCGAATCTTGAGTCAGTCTGTATAAAGTCTACCTCCCAAGCAATCCAAGGCGGGTCTGGAGGAGTAGTAAACCGAAAGAAGAAGGAAGAAGCAGCAATGGCAACTTCCAGTACAACAAAACCTCGTCCACTAGACCTCTTTTCTCTGAAACAACCCCAAAACATTACTATCCACACCAAGATGTGGCTTGTGCTATGGTTCCTCAACCATATGCAGTGATGAATGCCCAACCCTACGTCAGGCCACAACAACAATTTAATCAGAGTTAAGCTCTATTTTCTAGAAATCAACCTCCTCATCAAGCTCATTATAATCCCCGGCCTCCACAGAACAACTTCCGTGCCCGTGAACCACCTAAGATATCAAACTTCACACCTATTGGTGAGTCTTATTCCAGCAATTTCCCCAAACTTGTTCAGACGGGTTTGTTGCAGCCTGTACCCCAAACCAGGAAGAACCTAGTGTCGCCCTCTTACTGAGCTGGTACTCGATGTGCCTACCATTCGGGGGCAGAAAGGCATGATATAGGAGACTGTTGGACCCTGAAGAGGGTTGTGGAAAATCTGATAGAACAAAAGAGAATAGTGTTACAGGACATTCCTAATGTACCAAATAATCCATTACCGACACACAACAACGGGCCGATCATTGGAATGATCTGTGAAGATAGGGAATTTGATCTAGCTCTAAAAGTCATCATTGCCATAGCCGATGTGGAAAAGAAGCCAAGGGCTGTTGCAAAACAAGACAAGGGGGAGAAAAAAAGCAAAACCATCCCTCAGAAGACAGAAAAAAAAGTGGAAGCAGAAACTGGAGTAGCGCCCTCCAAAGATGTCGTTCTCTATGTTCCTCGAGGCCACAAGAAAGAACAGATGTCATTGAGTCCTCCTAGAAGGTTTGAGCTAAACAAGGGAGCTAAAATGTATGTGCCCAAGGGGACCTACGTGGTACGGGGGCCGATAATTCTACCAAGGATGAATGAGCCCGTGGTTATTGGCCGCGCACCGCAAAGGCCCATGACAGATCCCACTGCCATTCCATGGAACTATAACAAATCAATAGTGACTTACAAAGGCAAAGAGATCTTAGAAGAAGTTAAGGAAAATAACCCGGCTGAGAAGTACCTCAATCTAGAGGAAGTGAATAATGCCACAAAGAAGCGTTTCCCGCCTTAGAAGGCAGTCAGTGCGAAAGAAGCAGAAGCATTCTTCCAAAAAATAAAAATGGTATACTACGAGATAATCGACCAACTCTGAAAGTCTCCTGCTCAAATCTCTCGGTTGTCTCTGCTAATGAACTTAACTGAACATCAAAAAATGTTGATCAAAACTCTTAATGAAGCATATGTACCCATTAAAACAAGTTTAGAATAATTGGAGAGGATGGCAGAGAGGTTTTTTGCAGTCAATCAAATCTCTTTCAGCAAAAATGATTTTCCCCCGGAGGGGGCCGCACACAACAAAGCCCTTCACCTTACAGTCAAATACGAAGGGTATTATGTGAAAAGGGTCATGCTAGATGGTGGTTATGGGGTAGATATTTTCCTTCTCTAAACTCTGCTGCGTATGGAAATCGGTACTGAGAGAATAATACCCAACAACGTCTGTGTGCGTGCCTTTGACGGCATAAAGAGAGATACAATAGGCGAGATTTATCCGATCCTGACTATTGGCCCGGTGGACTTCGAGGTGACCTTTAAGGTCTTGGACATGGATACTTCCTATAATTTCCTCTTGGGAAGACCGTGGATTCACGCAGCAGGGGTTGTACCTTCTACTCTCCACCAGTTGGTGAAATTCGAACATGAAGATCAGGAGATTAAAGTTCACGGGGAAGATGAGCAATCAATTTATCGAGACCCGGCAGTCCCTTGTCTTGAAGCTAGAGAAGGAAGTGAACATACAGTGTATCAGGCTTTTGAGGTTGTGATCGTGGACCAATGCGAAGAAGGAAACCCTTGTCGTCAACCCTTTCTATCAAATGCATCAATTATGGTTTCCAAAGAGATGATCAGGCATGGTTACAAACCCGGGAAGGGACTCAGGATGTCATTGTAAGGAATTGCTGAACCTATCACCCTGACTGCTAGTGAGAAGTTCTTTGGGGTTGGTTTCCAACCTACATCAGCTGATGGAAAATGGACGGATGAAAGAAAGAACAATGGTTGGGCTTTGCCTCAGCCGATTCCACATCTTTATAGGACATTTGTCAAGCCTAAGTACTGTTGATACTCAATTTTTCCCTATGTATTTTCATATATACAAAATACTTTCAAAATAATATATACACACACACACACACACACACACACACACACACACACACACACACACAAAAGCATGCCCAAGGATTTTAGTATTTTTTTCTCAATTTTTTTAAGATTTAAAAAAAATCAATTTATTGTCCATTTTAGCAGTACAAAATCAGTAATTATTTCCAAAATTATCAATTTTGGTGAATAATATATTTTATTCCCACCTTTATACAAAAATATAGTTAAGGTAATTTTAGTATATTTTTACGAATTTATTTGGTATTTTAAAAGCTAAATTGCATATAATTGCAAATCTAGCCTATTTTAAGTTTAGTACCATTTTAATTATAAAAATTGGTTCCATCATTTTTAAATTGATATTCATGTGTTATTAACTGACTCAGTACTTTTAATTTCCTTTTTGAAATCATTTTTACTAGTTCTATAAAAATAAAAGGGAAAATTGGCCATTTAACATTTAGCCTCATTTCCTTGCAATTACAGCCTATTTACATTTCAATTTTAGCCCTCAAATTCACCTAATCCTGACTCCAATTCGATCGGCCCAATTCCAACTTTACCTAACCCCTTAGCCCATTTATTTAACCCGCCCGGATTTCCTTTCAATCCAGGCCGTTGATCATTTTGATCAACGGCCAGGATCACCCCATCCCTTTTTAATTCACCTACCACACCCTAATCCCCCCATTTCATTTAGTCTGCCGCCCTTGAATACTCTCCACTCTCAAACTCTCTTGAAGGTTCTTCGGAACCCTAACCGTCTCCGACCCTTTTCCACCGTGCTTCCACGGGAATCCATGGCTTCTCAGGCCATGGATGGTCCGTACTCACCCCCCTCCACCATTAGACCATGGTTGTTTGAAGCTTTGAGGTCTGACCTCGATGGTTTTGTTCCAGACCTTCTTAGACCTATGGCCTCTCCGGCCTGTGCTCCGGCATATTCAAGCATCAGGGGCTTGATTCTACCTCTCCGATGCAAGATCGGAGTTTTCTTCCAAGCCTTTCTCATTTCTAGGGTTTCTCTGAAATCCTAAGCTATTCGAGGTTTTCTTTGTTTATTTTCTAGATCTATGATATATTTGTGTTCTACTGGATGTTTAAAGTATTTTTCCAAATCTTTCTTTCAAAAATTGCTTCTCTTGGATTTAGGGTTTCTGAAAGGTTTTCAAAAAACATCTTTCTAATTTTTTTCTTTATGTGTGTTCATCTATATTATGCTCGTATGCTTTCTTTTCTACCATGCATATATTGTTCTTCTGTTTTCTTCTAAACAGGATTATTCTTTACTTTTGTATTCTATTGTGCCTTCAGACTAGGCTCGCATGTTAAATTTTGTTATGTTTGCCTACATGTTCTTTGCTATATTTTCCAGTATTCTTCTACTGAATGTTTTCCTATTGAGTGCTTAAGTTTGTTTGCTTTACTAGACTTTTGTTTAAGCTATAAGCATGCCTCCTTTACTGTTTCGTAAGTTTATATCACTTCTTCTCTCTTCTGAAGTTGCTTAAATTCCGAGCTTTTCTCAAACACGTTCCTAATGCTTTCAAATTTGCTATCATGTCTGTTGGTTTGTCATGAATCTCTAAAAGAGACCTCTGAGTCTGTTTCAATGGCTTGCCCTCTCATCTCTGTATCTGATTCGAGTTAAAACCCTAGGATTTGGGGGTTTCTTTGGAAAAGTTTGATATTTGTGTTTGGACTGGGGTTCTACTTTGAAACCCCAAACTCTCAGACTCATTCTGAGTCTATAAATTGGATTTGAACTTTTTTATGACTTTTTCTAAGATAATCTTTTCTAATCAGCATGACAACTCCTTATATGTTTGATATTTGTGTGCTTTATATACGAGAAGTTCATCTTTCAAAAAAGGTCTTGCCAATTATGATGGATTTCGAATTCTTTTAGTAAGGTTTGATTGATTTTTATTGATTTTTCTTAAGTAAAACCATTTCCTCTCTTTTCTTGACTTAGTTCATTCGAATAAGGCCAACAATTTTGATTTTACTGGTTTTTTGATTGATTCCCTTTCCTTATTCTTTCACAAACCGTGTACCACTGTACTTTTTCCTTAAATAAACTCATATGTATTTACCCTTTTTGTGTTACTTGGGAAAAGATCTCAGTCAAATTCTTTCCTGAACTGTCTTCTACCCGTTTGAAAGCAGAATCCCTAAACTAAAGGGAGATTTTATGTGATTGATTGCAAAACTATTTTCTTACCTTTTGTTACTTGCCTTCTGCACTATAAAAGGGGACTACCCTTTTGCACTTAAGGGAGATTTTTTGGAATACTCTTTAAGGTAATTTCAAATTCAATAATTTTACACACTTTCAGCTTACACTACTCACCTCACAGTCTCAATTTAAATACTTTCACATTCTCATCTGAGTTTCTTCTGGCCGTTTGCTTGCAATTTGGGCTTTACTACTACTTTTTCTCTGCTTATTTCTGAAACTGGTATGTCCTAATTTAGTTTCAGCCATCACACCAATGTGTTTATTTACAGCTTCTACAATCCTGTTTACTTTACTGTCCATGTTCAGTGATTAATCTGTGTGCTATTCTCTTTGCATCTGTTTATATTGTGAATCTGTACCCCCTACTCCCTTCTATGTGCTTGAGTTAGGGTTCAGGAATGGCAGTGTCCAAATTGCTGCTCATGTCTGGACCTGATCCTTAATGGATCCTAACTCCCAAACAAATGTGGCTAACAGGCTAGTTAGGGGTGTGTCAGCACTCCTAATTTCTGGGTATGACCACCAGCCTGCCATAGCCTTCCCAGAATCCCCTCTCTTGCACTTACACTCAGTCCTAGTTTTTAAGTTCTGCACCGCTCTTATGAGCCTTACTTTGGGGACCTTGAGTTCCCTCTGAACTTGGACATTTGAGGGATGGCCCTTCCACACTGCACTTCAATTCAATTCTGCAACTTATTTGGGTATAAGCACTGCCCGGAGTTCATGAAGCTCCTGAGAACTCTAACACGCCCAAGAATTAGAAAGGCTTTGGAAATCAGATCTTTGGAGTTGGTTTATTTCATGTTTTAGACTTGGAGTCTAAATTAGGCTCTCCTCGGTTGTACTTTAGTTTCTGATATGATGTAATTTTTCTTTTTCTTTTTTCATTCTGGGTTGTAATAATTTGTAATAACTTATGGGGTATGTAATGAAAAGGGGAGGGTCACTCATGTATGCATGTGGGTAGACATCATGTTCTTAGGTATTTATTCCTGCAATCGCATCCTGCTTTTCATCTATTTATGGCATATAGAAATCCTGCTTATAGTTCTTCACTTATGCATTTCATATAGAAATCCTATCTATAGTTATGCACTTTTGCATATAGAAATCCTGTCAATAGTTCTGCACTTATGCATTTCATATAGAAACCCTGCTTATAGTTCTGCATTTATGCATATATAGATACCATGTCCTTAAAGTTATGCACTCATATAGACACCATGACTATAGGTTTCTGCATTCTTGCATCACGTAGATAACCTGTCTATAGGATCTTTTAAATTCTACATTTTTGCATTTATCACTAGGCAAACGGTTTATAAGTTTAAATAACAAAATTGCATTATAGATACCATGCCTATAGGACCCTCGCACTTCTGTAAATGTTTTAAAAATAGTCACGCTTAGAAAGCATGTCTATAAGGGTAATCAACCGAATCTGAATCAAGTCTAAAATCAATAGTTTTGATACTCAACATCTGCAGAGCTTATGTTTGTCTATAATCAGAAAGCTCTCTTTAAAATCAGTATACGTCGCATTGCTAGATATCATGCCTATATGTCTCAACGTACAAGACAAATAGATGAAACAGATCCGCGAAATGAAGTGGGGCTCACCAAGTCAGCTGAAACGATGATACGGCACTAATTGCGACCAACACTGCCTGTTATAGGAACACCTACATCCATTTAAAGACGTAACGCCCCCGGCAAAAGGGACGTTAGTACCATGGAATAGTAATAGTATGTATAACTAAACACCATTTTACTAGAAATAACTACCAAGCAATGACAAGTAAATCACATAGGTAAATCAAATATGCAAATCATAAAATCATTCACATAGTTCCCATAACTTAGTTTGGGGCATTCCTTTCATATGTTCATCAGTGTTTTCAATACCACCGCTATCTTGAGTGGAGTCCGATCACGACCCGACTGGCTAAGTTGACTCATTTGAGGCATGTATCTCAATCACTATTTCATTTCCTCTATCTGGAGTTCAATATCAGCACATTACCACCATGTGTGCGGCATGGTGTCCGATCACGACCCGATCGGCTAGGTCGCCTTATCTAGGCATTGTTCCTTTCCCATTAGTCATCATATACGATTCTTCATTTCATATATATCATATCAATTCCTTGGCACTTAGGGCCACCATTATCACATCGTTTTCCATTTTCAATATTCATCTTGCAAGTTGTGGTCATAGACATATACAAGAGTAGTTTAAGTTGCAAGCACAGGTAAGTGAGAACATAGCTAGCATGAATAATTCTCAGTTTCAATTTTTGGCCTATAGCATAAGCATTTCGACACATAATTGTATTCTTCATACTTTTATAAATTTTCAAGAATGGTACATTACATCACATTGAGGCACATCCTTCACGTATATGTGTAGATATTTGCAAATCAATTAATGTGCAATAATAATCAATACATCAACCAGTTCAAACCTTACCACACTCTCATAAACACCCACGGAGCTCAATTTCTAATAAAAGGGGGTTTTAGCCATACATACCTCAATATAGCTTCCCTTTCTCTTTACAAATTTTCGAAACTCTTATCACTTCGATCTATTATGTAAGAATTACAAATTAATCCGATAATTAGAGACGAGGTTGAGATTCTAGCTTGGTTTGGGCATAATATCAAACACTAAAGGTTCATTATGACCTTAGGCCTCTTTGAGAGGAATTTCTATCATTCTATACCCCCAGTTGCCATCATTTTAGTTTACTACTTTCCAATACTCTATGGTGTGGTATGCATGCAAGAGATTCATTTTTATACCCATGAATTGCTTCCCTGATGACCTCATATAGCTAAGTATACAAATATGAGTTGAGGTGATGGAGTCTTACCTTTTGGGATGAAGATTTAGGAGCCTTCACTTGATTAGCTTCAAGGATTTAGCAAGATTCTAAGGAGTAATTAGATGGGGAGAACTTTCTCTCGCTTAAACCCCTTTCTCTCACTCTAGAAATGTCCTGAAAAATGCTTAAAATGAGCTATAACACCGAATATAATGATAGAGGCGTCTGGTTAAAAATTAGAAAATTGGAGCCCCGAGTCGGATCTGCGATCGCATATAAGTAGAAATGCAGGCCGCAGATTGGACCGCAAAAAGGCTCCCAAAACCCAGTCCTTCTGCTTGGTTATGCGACAGAAATACGGTCCGTATACCTATTCTGCGGTTGCATTATGCACCGCAGAACTATCATTCACAAAATCCCAAGAAAATTATGCGACGACTATGCGGTCTGCATATCGTTTATGCAATCGCATAGTGGACCGTAGTATTAACCTCAAATTAACTAACACCCTGACTCACTATGCGGTAGAAATGCGGTCTGCATACATGATATGCGACCGCATTCTGAACCGCATATTTGCACTTTTCCGGAAAACTTGATCCTTGATTTTTAAATGCATAGATCAGCTCAAAGGGTCCGATCCACGGCGAGTTTTTTTGTGAGTTTCTATCACCTGACCCTAACTAGGCACTACGAGGTTCGGCTCTAGAGTGGAAATTTTTCACGAGGCCTCACATCCTCCCCCACTTAAGATCATTCATCCTCGAATGAGGATCAAAGTTTACTTACTACAGTCCTTGTGCATTCTTCTGCCCTTTATAACCTGAAACATATTGCTAGTCCCCAAATTTAGCTAACTCCCTAAATTTTCGAAAATTTTGCCAGAGTTTCCTTTGTATTTAGGCCTATCCACATGTCAGAGAGCCCCAGAATCATATCCTAATAGCATAAACATATTTCATAAACATAATGTAACTTGTACAACATGAGGAATTTCAATAGCATTTAGGAAGGAACCAATTTGAACACAATATTAGTTTGTTTTATAGATGAGAGTTCGCACAATTACTACTAGACTTGTGCAAACAGATGGGGATATTTTTCTTTCATTTCATCTTCTGCTTCCCATGTGGCTTCCTCAACTCGATAAAGCACCACAATATTTATATATCTATGACAAGAACCTCAGCATTACAAACACTACTTTATCACGATGATACCTGGGTATGGACCGCACATTTTTAAATCATATCACCTAGAAGGTACCTTTCAAATCAAAACCAACTGCTATGCAATCAAGAGAAAATATTTTATTTTCACAACACTCTCAGTCTTCAATGGCCTCATATATCTACATACTTCGCCAGAACACATTTACCGGAGAAATTTAGACCCCTAAACGTATTTAACAAGGATAACAAGTAGATATTTTGCATAAGCTAACTATCCCCTAACTTCACCTTCAATAATTACTCTAAGATGTGCTATCATAAACTGACCATAAAATTACCTATCAAATATATGTATGATCACCCTGTGAAGCTTCATCTTTGACTCATCTTAACTTATAACACCCAATAGATCTAATACAATGAGGAACAACAGAGTTCAAAATAGGCTGGAGTTATTCAGGAATCCATTAATGCAGTGAGTAGAGTACTTTCTGAGGTTATATGTTAAGGGACACGAAAGTTACAACTAACAATGCTGACATGGTTAATTATTGTGACGACATCAATTATTACACAAATGAGGCATAGGGGTAAGTAGTACATTGGCAATATGAATCATTAAGGAGGAATATTGAAGTACATGACCCAGTCATTTCCTAGGGTGAAGGGAAAATCAATTCATGCTCTAGTACCTTGAATGCGATATGGGATTCAAAATACATGAAGTGGAATTACACCTGACGTTAGCTGACACAAGGAATCTATTCCATAAGCCCATGAGGGTGAAAATGAAGTTACAACACTTATGAGATTATCATAACTCAAATTGCTTAACCATCCCTGACAATTGACCCTATTTGAGAGAACTAAAGGTGTGACAACTTGTCTTCCAAATCAATATTCTCATGATATGTGCAAAAATCCGAAGGCATTTAATCTCACTCCTTTCACGAGTAAAACCACATAGCTCGGATATCTAAATGTTAGGATGAAATCATGTACGGGTTAGAGGCATTCTATTGGTTAACATGATGATCCGGGGAGAAACATAGCTAAAATCCTCTCACATCACAATGATATAGTCAATTATTCTAGAAGTTGAGTGATAAGAAAGCCACATAACCCATCCAATCCGACACATTTAAGACTTTGAAAAAAGGGGACACACTTTGATTTGAAATCAGGGCTATTTCAGCCTAAGCTTAAAGGAAAATCATTAATTTTGAAACCCATGAGACAAACCCTCATAATCCTAGAAAATCAATAACAGTGGCGAGAAGGTACTTAAAACCATTACGAGTTGGTATAAAACAAGACCTCAAAGTGCCAACATGGATAAGTTTGAAAGAATGAGGCATCTTAATGCATTTATCGAGGAGAAATAACCTGGGTTATCTAGTCATATGGAGAAGCAGAGAAGGTAAACAGTTGTTAGAAAAATATCTACAAAGAATACCAGCAATATTTATTTATTCCAACTAAAGGAATATGTCCCCTTCCTTAATGCTACAAGACCTCCGACCAGATGAAATAGATAGTAGTGCAGCAAAACTAATGAGCACCATTTGGAACCAACAAGCTTAAACTAGGTTGAAGATATTAGAAGTCCATAGTAAATGGGGATTTACCCACTTTCAGTGTCTTTTTAGAAAAGGGTACTTGTAAAGTATAAAAATGAGGTGAATTTAATCAAATCGTATAGTTGGATGACTAGTCAAGACATTAAGATAATATCTCATTGAAGATTACGGGTAAACAACAAACCATGCAAAATAAATGAAAAGAAAGTGAAAGAGCCTTATAGAAGTAACCTTTACATTGTATCCACTAGAAAGGGTGGTAATATAAAGAGATTACGAGAAGCTACATTTTTTTTGAAAGAAGATCTCTGTATGAAGTCACGTGATGTATAGATCTAGAATTCAAAAATCCAATTGTGTTTAGCAACTCGACTTCATAATGAAGCATTACAACACACTTCTATACAACCAGCTATTACAAGCCACATTGGGAGATGCTATAAGACTTGACTGAGAGAAAGGTTTTGACATACGAATGTGTTACTAGGTATATTTATCCTTTGTCAACCCATAACCTAAAGGCGAGAGTTAGATTGATAAGCAGATCGTTGGACTAGCACAAGTGTAGATAATCCATTATCGAAAAGAGATCATTCAATTTCAGTAACTGCGACATGCTTTCAACCCTTGATGAACTTGAAGTGATATGAAACCCTAATGAGATAATATAGGATAATCACGGAGGGTTTACAGATGTTCATAATGAGTTCTTCATGGATTTTGAATTGAGAACTACCTATATGCCAATGAAATACCGAATAACATGAGAAACAGACGTTGTGCTATAATAAATCCTAAAGGTGTGCTTGGTCTTGACGGAGAGCCTAGTAAGGGTCTTTATGAGACAGAAAGTGTTACAATGACTCATAGAAGGATATGTTCTCTCATGGTTATCGAACAAGTGTGGGGAAACTAGCACAATGAAGTCACTAACTAAAGAACACAATGAACACATGTTATGAAGGTGTAAAGAGAAAGTAAACATCTGTTATGAGCTGGACATGCTTTTGCTATATTAACTCCCAACTGTAATATACAACCATGCCACGAGCAACCACAATACTAGGACAAAGTGAGCTACTTACTACTAGATGTCCCAAGTGGGTACGAAAGTTATGGTGACACATGATCTTCCTATGACATAGATGTGAGGATCTCAATTTTTAGAGAGACTTTATGCACAATGATAAGTAGGATTTTAACGTGTTTTATGCCCCTACTTGCCTATGCTTTGAGTATAATTTGCTACAAAATAGTCCTAAAATGCTTACAGGTTGTGCTTGATTGCAGGTTTGAGTGACAAAGTAACGAAATGTCAAAGATCGCCTCAAAATGGAGTGAAACCTGCTCAAGTATCAAAGACTAATGAAGTGGTGGAAAAAGGAGCTAGTGCGGATCGCACAATTGAGCATGCGGCCGCACTACGAGTTTCAGGGAAGAGCATAATCAGGATTGTAAACACGCGACCATGGTTGGAAATGTGCGGCCCGCGTCCAGCTCACGCAGCCACACTATTATGTCATGCGGTGCATGCCAAGAGGTTCAGAGAAGATGGGGTTTTGGGCAAAGTTCAGCCACGCGATCGCGATCATCTTCACGCGGTCCGCGCCAGATCTCCTCGCAACCACGCCACACCTTTATGCAGTCCGCGCCAGCCACTTCAGAGAAGATAGAAATGGAAGTCAGACAGCCAGCGCGGTCGCGGTCATAATTGTGCGGCCCGCGTTGACCCCACAGGGGCAATTTTCTCTAGTTTTTCCAACCCACTATAAATAGAATATTTTACTATTTTAGAGAGGGTGTTATATTACATAACAGAGTTTCGCTCATGAGTACGAATGTTTTAGCCTATTTTGGCATTTTACCATTAATTTCTCCATAGGTTCTTGTAATTTTCCTTTAGTTATTAATTAATATGGTTATTTCTTCTTCTGTTTCTTGTTCAATTATGTCTAGCTAAACCCATTAGCTAGGGCTGTAGCTCAACCCTAGCGTGGGTAATTGATGGGTGTTTCTTTCTAATGATAGATTGATATTAGGTATTTGATATTTGGGTTAATTTTATGCTTTAATTAAGGATTGGTGGTTGCAAACATTGATTCTAGCTTAGTGGTTTTGACTCTTCTTGAGAAAGAGGGTCTATGGCCCCAAAATTGACCCAACAAGGAATTGGGATGGACCCATGAGAAATGGTAGTCCCAATTAACGTGTTAAATCTCGAAAGAGTAATCACCCTACTTGAACCCTAGTTTCTTGGTCTAATTGGCCTACCCAGTTGGTCTCGAGAGAGTCAATTGGGTAAAATCGCTCTCTCTACCGCGAGGTGTGAGAGTGGGTACAATTGTGCAATGGTTATAACATAAATCCCAAATATGTCAATCTATTCTTAGCAGTTTCTACCCGTTAGTTAACCACCTAGGTGATGCCACGACCCTAGTGCCTTTCTTCCTATTAGTTGCAACCTAGAAATATTTCCTAGCCATAATTTAGTCTTAATCTTTAGTTCATAATAGTAGTTTTTAATACAAAGAAAACCCAAAAATGTTAGGAGTGAAATTAGAAGTACAAACACAAGTCTAGGCTAAACAGACAATACAACCCCACTCCAAGCTTCCTGTGGAAATTCGATCCCTAATCACTATTCGGGTAAAAGCTGTAGCAACCCTCTCTCCCTACATTTGTGTATCGTTAAGTTGGCAACGACCACTTTTTGGCATCGTTGCCGGGGAGCTTACAGTGTTGACTATCTGTGTAGCTAGTTTTGTGTTTTGCCTCTCTTTCCTTCTTGTTTACTAATTTTGTTTGTGCCAATCTATCAGGTACATATGGCTCTCAACGGAAATAACCCTCTTGCCAATGTTTTGGCGGGGGAGGAAGTTGAAGATATTGATCAAGATGAGCTTCCGGTACCTAAAGTACCACGTAGAGGTAGAAATGCCAATGCAAATCCGAATGAGCAAATCCCAGACCCTCCTCCACCACCGCCAAGAGTGGCTCCAAGGGTGCTGCCAAATCAAGGGTATGCTAGTGCCATTGTTCCTTCCCAAATCCGGGCAGGGAACTTTGTTATGTTGACTTTGCTCGAGCAAAAAGGGTATTTTACGGGTGCCTTCGACCAAAATGCATACAAGCACTTGAAGGGGTTCGTAGATACTTGTTGTGGGAGTAAACAAACAAATGTGTCTAGGGATGCCTTGAGATTGAGGCTTTTCCAGTTCTCTCTTCGGGGTAAAGCATTGGATTGGTTGGAAAGGCTCACCAATCATTCTATCACCACATGCTATGAATTGGAGGAGAAGTTCATCGCTAAGTTTTTCTCTCCAAGTCATATGGCGGCTCTAAGGGATGAGATTCTATCTTTCAAGCAAGAGCCAACTGAACCATTGCACGAGATATGGGAGAGATTTAGAACTATGGTGAAAGAGTGCCTTAACAAAGACATGAATGATGTGATGATCCAACAAATGTTCTATACGGGCATCAACACAACCAACCAATGCATTGTGAACCAATTGGCAGGAGGAAATCTTTCGTACAATGAAGCTTGTGATGTGTTAGATGAAATGGCCGATACATCTTTGGCATGGCAAAGCCGGGCAAACATTCCTCAAGGTGACCCTAATGTCATACATTTGCATAAGGAGTTGCATGATCACGACCAAGCTATTACCGAACTCACAACAACAATGAATCAATTGGCGAAGGCGCAATTACAACAAGTCAAAAACCCGTGCCAAGTCAATACCATGGAAGGAGTGAATATGATGAAAAGGAGGCAAAGAGGGAAACAACCTCAAGGAAATTTTGATAACTATGATGATGGTGGTGGTTATTCGAATGAATGCTATGATGATCAAAATGAGGAAGTCCATTACATCAACAACTATCAAGGTAATAGAGGAAACCAAGGGAACCAACAATGGCGACCCCAAGGAAATTGGGGCAATCAACAAGGTGGTAATTGAAATAATAACAACAACCAAGGTGGAAACTGGGGGAACAACAATTCGGGTAATCAAGGGAATTGGAACGGTAACAACAACAACAATTGGAACAACAAAAATGGTCAAGGTGGGTGGAATAACAATGGTGGTCAAGGTAATCAGGGGCAAGGCTCTTAAAGGCCTCCGATGTATCAACAACCGAACAATCCGTCGCCATTTCAATCTCAAGGGTCTAGTTCTTCGGGAAATGATTTTGGTAGAATTGAAGTTATGTTTGAGCAAATGATGAAGAATAACCAAGACTCCGATGCTCAATTGGCTTCCCACAACACTTCTATCCGTAACTTGGAGGTGTAACTTGGCCAAATTTCTCAATCTTTAAATACTCGCCCAATGGGTGCTCTACCAAGTGATACGGTAGTAAACCTTAAGGGTGGGCACAATAATCATATGATGGAGGTGAAAACGTGAAGTGGAAGAGGCATTGATGTGCATTCCTCAAGAGGAAATTAAGTTATGGTTGATGAAGATGAGTTGCGCGATGATGATATGCCTTTGGTGGTTGAAGATGTAGTTGAACCCAATGTGAACAATGATGTGCGGATTGATATTCATAAGGTTGAGGAGGAGACATAAGAGACCGTGAACCCGTCTAGGGAACATGTGATTGATATGCCCGAGCTGGTGGTGCCCAAAGCCAAGGTACCCTTGCCTAGGACTCCTCCGCCTTATCCTTAACGGTTGGCCAAGCAAAAAGGTGACAACCAATTCAAGAAATTCATTGAGATGATGAAGAGTCTAACTATCAACGTGCCATTAGTGGAAGCACTCAAACAAATGCCGGGGTATTCAAAGTTCATGAAGGATTTGGTTACGAAAAAAAGGTTAATGGAGTGTGAGACAATCAAGATGACTCATCAAGTGAGCGCAATTGTATATTCTATGGCCCCAAAACATGAGGACCCCAGTGCATTCACTATCCCATGTACCATTGGAAGCGCCGACTTTGCAAAAGCCCTTTGTGATTTGGGGGCAAGTATAAACTTAATTCCATATTCGGTCTTCAAGACTTTGGGAATCGGACAACCTCGCCCGACTTCAATGAGGCTTCAAATGGCGGATCGGTCAATGAAGCGGCCTTTGGGTATAATTGATGATGTCCTTGTTCGTGTTGATAAATTCATCTTGCCGGCCGACTTCGTGATATTATATTGTGAGGTGGACTTTGAAGTCCTAATTATTCTTTGAAGACCTTTCCTAGCTACGGGGAAGGCTTTGGTCGATGTTAAGGCGGGAGAGTTGACCTTCCGTGTTGGTGATGAAAAGGTGGTGTTCCATGTGTGCAAGTCGATGAGGAAACCAAATAGCACCGAGATGTGCTCCTTTGTTGACGTTGTCACGGCGGTGATAGTGGATGACATAAGTGCAATGATTAATATTGAAGATCCACTTGAGGCCGTGATTTTGAACATGGAGGCTAATGATGATGCTGGGAGAGTAGAGTGTGTAAACGCATTGCATGGTATGGGCTCGTATTCTTATGAGCCTAGAAAGTTCTCCTTGGATCTTGAGAATCGCAAAACTCTACCAACCAAGCCATCTATTGAGGAGTCGCCGGTGTGGGAATTGAAACCATTCCTCCTCACCTCAGGTATAAATACTTGGGCCCTAATTTCACTTTACCTATTATTCTTTCATCTTGCTTAACTAACATGCAGGTTGACGCCACGTTGGCGGTTCTTCAAAAGCACAAAAGGGCAATTGGATCGACATTGGCCGATATTCGGGGGATAAGCCCCGTATTTTGCATGCACAAGATCATTTTGGAGGAGGATGCAAGGCCTTCTCTTGAACATCAAAGAAGATTAAATGAGGCGATGCAAGAAGTGGTAAAGAAAGAGGTTATCAAGTGGTTAGACGCCGGTGTAGTTTACCCGATCTCAGATAGTTCATGGACCTATCCGGTCCAATGTGTGCCAAAGAAGGGTGGAATGACGGTAATAACCAATGCCAACAATGAATTTATTCCTACTTAGACGGTTACGGGTTGGAGAGTGTGTATGGACTATAGAAAGCTTAACAAGGTGACAAGAAAAGATCATTTCCCACTACCATTCTTGGATCAAATGCCCGATCGTCTTGCGGGCCGAGCCTTTTATTGTTTTCTAGATGGTTACTCGGGGTACTATCAAATTCTAATTGCCCCAGAGGATCAAGAGAAGACGACATTTACATGTCCTTATGGCATGTTTGCTTTCTCGAGAATGCCATTTGGACTATTTAATGCCCCGGTAACCTTCCAAAGGTGTATGATGGCAATTTTCACCGATATGGTGGAGGATATCTTGGAGGTCTTCATGGACAATTTCAGCGTGGTTGGGGATTCATTTGAAGAATGTTTGGTGAACATGGATAGGGTATAGGAGAGATGCGAAGAAACCAACCTTGTGCTAAACTGGGAGAAATGCCACCTTATGGTGGAAGAGGGTATTGTATTGGGTAACAAAATCTCAAAGCAAGGAATTGAAGTTGATAAGGCAATAATCGAAGTTATTTCGAGGCTCCCTCCCCCTACTTCTATCAAAGGGGTGAGGAGTTTTCTTGGTCACGCCGGGTTCTACCGGCGATTCATTAAAGACTTCTCGAAAATTATGAACCTACTTTGCAAATTATTGGAGAAGGATGTCATGTTTATATTTGATGAGAAGTACATGGAGTCTTTCGAGCTATTGAAACACAAGTTGACCACAACTCCTATCGTCACCGCACCTAATTGGGATATGCCCTTTGAACTTATGTGTGATGCGAGTGATGTGGCGGTTAGGTCAACGGATCAACAAGATGTTCCATCATGTGTATTATGCAAGCAAAATGATGAATGAGGCCCAAAGAAACTACACGGTGACGGAAAAAGAGTTATTGGCTATTGTGTTTGCTCTGGAGAATTTTCGACCTTATCTTATAGGGGCAAAGGTGATCATACACACCAACCATGCAGCCCTCCAGTATTTGATAACAAAGAAGGATTCGAAAGAAAGATTGATGAGGTGGGTGCTACTCCTTATGGAATTTGACCTAGAGATTGTGGATAGGAAGGGAAGCATGAATCAGGTTGCAGACCATTTGTCCCGGTTGGAGGAAGAGGGGAGACCATGTTATGGTATTGAGCTTAATGATACATTCCCCGACGAGCAGCTTCTTTCCGTTTCTATGTGTGACATGCCTTGGTTTGCGGACATCGCCAACTTCATTGTGATCGGAAATGTCCCGTGTGAGCTCTCTTCCAACCAAAGGAAGAAACTCAAGCGGGATGGCTTGGATTTTTATTGGGATTATCCGTATTTGTTTAAAATTTTCACGGATGGTTTGATAAGAAGATGTGTCCCGGAAGGTGAACAACTGGGCATATTGAAGGCTTGTCATTCCTCTCCTTATGGTGGCCATCATGGGGGGGGGGGTGAGGACGGCTTCAAAGGTTTTGAGTTGCGGCTTCTATTGGACGACGTTGTCTAAATATGCTAGTGACTTGGTGAAGAGATGTGATGCATGCCAAAGAGCCGGCGGGATTTCAAAGATGGATGAGATGCCTCTCAAAACAATTTTCGAGGTGGATATTTTTTATGTTTGGGGCATTGATTTCATGGGCCCATTCGTGAGATCTTGTGGGAACACCTATATTCTCGTGGCGGTGGACTATATTTCAAAGTGGGTTGAAGTCGTGGCTTTACCCAACATTGAAGCCCGGAGTGTTGTGGCATTCTTAAAAAAGAGTATCTTCACAAGGTTTGTCACCCCTCGTGCTATCATTAGTGATGGGGGTTCCCATTTTTCCAAAGGCTTTCGACTCATTGCTTGCTAAGTATGGAGTTAATCACAAAGTGACCACCCCTTATCATCCACAAGCTAGCGGTCAAGTGGAAGTCTCGAATCGGGAAATAAAGAGTATTTTGTCCAAGACGGTAAATGCTAATAGGACCGATTGGTCGAAGAAATTGGATGATGCTCGTTGGGCTTATCGGACAGCTTACAAGACTCCAATTGGTATGTCTCCATATCGGTTGGTGTTTGGTAAGGCTTGCCACGTTCCGGTGGAATTAGAGCACAAGGCTATATGGGCGTTAAAAAAATTGAACTTGGAATGGGATGTTGCAGCCAATCTACGTGTTGAGCAATTAAATGAGCTTGATGAGTTTAGATTTCATGCCTACTCCAGCTCGTCCTTGTATAAGGACAATATGAAGTACCTTCATGACAAATATGCTCGGGGAAAGGAATTCAAGGTTGGCGATATGGTTCTTCTTTTCAACTCCCGGTTGAGGTTATTTCCGGGAAAGCTCAAGTCAAAGTGGAGTGGCCCTTTTGAAGTGGTATTTGTGACTCCTTTTGGTGCTCTTGATCTCAAGAACAAGAATGGTGAAGTATTTCAGGTTAATGGGCATCGTGTGAAGCATTATTTGGAAAAGTTTGATGATAGCCATGTGGTGGCACTCCTTCATTTGAAATAATAAGATGGTAACTTACGTCATGCCGCGAAGTTAATTCATGCGCTTCGTGGGAGGCAACCCATGTCTTTTTCTTTCTCTTTGATTTTTCTTTGTAGATTAGTATTTTTGATCTAATTGTTTGTGAGATGTTGCAGGACTTGTGTTAAAATAGTGCAAAACAAAGTGTAAAATTGCACAATCTCTGAAGATTGCCAGTGCGGCCACAATAAGATTTATGCGGTCCACACCGGCATAAGCTGAAGGTGATTGGTATATGAATCCTACCATGCGGCCGCGGTCATGATTACGCGGTCCGCGGTGGTCTCACGCGGCTACGTCCATATTTGTACGGCCCGCGTGAGCTTCTTTCTGCAGAGGTGTAGGGTAAGACCCAGCGCAGTCCACGGTCAGGTTTACACGCCGCGATGGAGGGTAAGTGAAAGGGTCCCACTATTTTCTATAAATAGAGACTTAGGACCTCAGTTTAAACTTTTCGCCAAATCGAATACTAGAGCCATAAAATTTTACTGTTCACCTAAGACTGTATTTTGTGCTTGCATCAAGAGTTGATTCTTCATAATCCTGGTAACAAGTTCTCACATTGATCATTAATTAGTTGTTAATTTCAATTTTTTTTATTTCCCAGTAATCTTAGCTTCTTTGTTCTTCAGTTTCTTCTTAGTTTAATGTTTAGGTTAGTTTAGTTGTTGTTTCTAAATGCTGGGCACGATTTTCTATGGTGGGTAATCTAGTAGGGACACATTAGGATATAAAACTTGAACAAAATGGGCAAATGTGTAAAACCCTTGTTCGTTCCTAACTCTTGACCCAGCGCGGCCCGCGGTCTTATTTATGCGGTCCGCATGGATCTGACGGGGCCGCACCCTTTGTTCACGCTGCCCGCAGTGGCCTTGGTCCTGAATGTTACGAAGTCTCCAGTGTGGCCGCGTCCCTATTTATGCGGTCCGCGCTGACCCCATGCAGTCGCACCCCTTTTTCAGGCGGCCCACGTTGGTGGGATTCAGAGAAGCTGACGTTGTGTTGATCGTTCAGTGCGGCCCGCAGATGTGATCACACGGCCCACGGTGCCTCCCACGCGGCCGCGCCCCAGATTGCACGATCCACGATGACCTAGTCTGAGATGATGTCTGCAATTTTTCTTGTTGCCATTCTGCAATGGTTTTCATCTATTGATACACTGATTGTGCTTCAACTAACAAAGTTAGATGTGTTTGCTTGCAGAAAAAGGTAAGACGAAGAGGACGAGGTGACTCCTCCTGGGGAAGAAAAGCTAAACAAACCAAACTCACTCCCCGACCAAAGCTGATAACAAGGAAACAGGTCGTGAGTGACGATGAGCAATCGGGGAGTGAGTACCTTCCCTTTCAGGACATCTCAACTGACTCGGGTCAAGCCCCTTTAGTCCCAGTTCCACCCTCAGCCCAAGCTCCACAGGTTGTACAGTCTGAGTCGTCTGATGGCTCAGCAGTGGGTAGCGGCGAATACTCCACCTCCCCCACAGCTTCAGCATCTGGGGAGAGTGCAACAGGTGGTAACAACAGTGATGATGAGGCTCCGAGTAGTGGGTTGCCCGAGGTTGGTGGTGTAGAAAGAACAAGGAAAGCGAAAGTGTGGGAGGACCACTTTGTTAGTCAAGTGGCCTTCCACAAATTCGAGAAATGTGGACTAAAAGAAAACTAATCACGGAGAGGAGCATAATCACCCGAGACTTATAGCCATTACTCCGCAATGTACACGAGAAATTTCAAACCAGAATAGGGTGGGGGCATTTTAGCGATGCTTTGATTGATGCAAATGAGCACATGGTTAAGGAGTTCTTTTGCAACGTAGCCTACACCAAAAAGGACTCCATTGTGACCAAAGTACGAGAGAAAAATGTAATGTTTTCGGGAAAGGCGCTCAATGAATATTTGGGTTTCGATGATGATGACAAGACCCAATACAATGAGAAGTTGGAGAGGAAGGAGGAGGTTCGTCCATGGTTGGCGAAGTATTTGGCTCATCCGGGCACTGTTCCGGATTGGATACAAGCTGGGGTAAAGATTTTGAGAAAGAATCTGAATTTCGAGGCTAGAGGGTGGATCACTTTTGTGTGCAACGGGCTTGACCCCACTTCCCATGACCAGACTATCCTACTCCCTCGAGCTGTACTGATTGCATCTATCATGGCTGGCTTCTCTATCAATGTGGGGAATGTAATGTACAGGGCGATCACTGCAATGGGGGTTGACAGCATTTGGAACTACCCGTACCCCAACACTCTCACTATGTATTTTCGGGACTTGAAGGTAAAGAAGAAATCCTATGATGTGACAGTGCGCCTAGTATCCGCGTTCTCATGGTTTAGCATTCAGGGGCCGGACAACCCAAAGGACAAAAAGCACAAGGCATCCACCTCTGACCCGACTGGCCAGTCTGAGGAGCCAGTTGCGGTAGAGTCTACTGTTGAGCCTTCTACTGAGCTCCCCTCCATCCCAGTTGTCTCTGTTCCAGATGATGTGCCATCCTCCTCAGTCGGCCCTAGTTCTTCAACTGCCCCAACAGTCCCCTCTTCCCGGGCCAACCCTTTGACAGCCTAGTAGTTAGCAAAGACCTTGGCCAGTTTAAACAACTGGATGTCAGTTACGACATCCAAGTTGTCCACATTGGCCACTTCAGTTGAGGCCCATTCAGTACCAGCCACTGTTCAGATTCCTCAGTCTATTGAGGATACCTTGAAGAAGCTCCTGGCCAACCAGGAGAAGATTTTGGAGACTCAGGCCACCTTGACTAAGGCAGTAGATTCACATGGCAAAGCTCTCAAAGACCTTGCCAAGGAGCACAAAAAGATGAGAAATTCAAGGGCTTCTAAGGAGTCAGTGAAGGTGCTTCGAGCAGATGTGAACAAACTATTGCAGATCAGCTTCCTTTAGACTTGTTATTTGGGCATTCAGCCCCTCCAGCAGCAGCACCACTGCCAGAGCCACAGCAGGAGCAGGCACCCAAGCCCCCGAGGAAGAAGAGGAAGCTGCCCAGCACTGAGGGTGTAGTGATTGAGTTGGCAGAGAGTCAGAAGACTCCCTCCGGTGATGTACCCAATATTCAACCGTTCCAGCAGCAGGACCCTATCCCAGCAGCAGAGCAGCAGCAGGCCGGGAACCAGTCTAAAGTTCCCGCCCATACAGAGGATCAGGGGACCAGTGAGGATCCCATGCAGACGGACAAGGCCTAAGGAGCCCTCTATATCCTTTATTCTGATATTTTGTGCTTATTTTGGTAGTTGGATTTGGGGACAATGCCAGCTCTTATTTGTGGGGGTGCGCCCTACTTTTTATCTATTTGGATGATTGTATATATTAGATACTCTTCTTATGTTTTTGATTTGATTTTCTAATTGGTCTGTACATAACTTTACATTTTAATTACTTTTCTTGTACTTTTTATTATCTCTTGGTCTGTATATAAATTTACTTTATGTATATATTCATCCCCCGTTGTATATTCTACTCCCCCATTGTACATATTCATTCGGTTTTTCTATTTTCGTGAAAATCATTTCCTTGTTAGCTTCGTAGATAGGCTCGTAGCCTTTTGTTTTGTTTTCAGCGTTTTCAATAAGCCCTTGGTTTTCTTAATGCCACGGTTCTTTCTAAGGGTAGAGTGTTGTGCGAACCGGGTGGCTCCTCCCAATGATAGATGGCGTGACAACCTTCTTAAGGGTTTGAGTCTGTTTTTTATTTTTTTTTCTTTTGATTTTGATACTTCGTAGTTAAGGGTACCTCAGGCAAAGCTTCACTTGGGCCTAACACATTTTCCTTTGATCCCATGGTCAAAGACATAACGTTATGTTTAGGGTATGGTGAAAATCGTGGCCTTGAGACTCTTGTGTTGACCAAATAATCATCATGTGGTTTTTTTTGGACCATTGTGCGCTTGAATCGTAACTAAGGTCGTTGTGGGCCCTCGACTCGATATCTTTAGCAATCCCCTACCATGTGTGGTGAGGAATCGAATTTTGAGTCCAAGTCCCGAGCCAATGGTCTAGAACTTTCCCTGAATGTTTCTCGAGGCGAAATCCTAGGTGAAATTTGACTTGAGAAGTGATTATAGGATCTCCTTGATCCAAATGCTAAGTTGAACAATTCCATGACCTACCAATGAAATGATCCCTAGTTAACCCTTTTGAGCCTTGAACCTTTTCCTTTCAAGAACCAAAGCTACAAGCCTATACCCATTTTTAATGATACCCTCTCTTGGCACCCAAATCTTCCCTTGAGTAAATGGAAAATGTCTAAGTTTGGGGGGATAGACAAGAAAGGCAATATGGTAAAAGGTACAAAAGCAAAAAAAAAGGGAAAGCAATGAAAAAGAAAGACCAATGTGAATAAGAACAAAAGGGGATTCAAGGAAAACAATAGTGAAAAGGTATGGAAAAAGTAGACAAAGGAGAAATGTTTTGAATTGCATAAGAAAGAGTGACAATGTGTCTCTCTAACCCCTTGAAAAGA
This sequence comes from Nicotiana glauca, assembly GCA_026770625.1. Taxonomy (NCBI): domain Eukaryota; kingdom Viridiplantae; phylum Streptophyta; class Magnoliopsida; order Solanales; family Solanaceae; genus Nicotiana; species Nicotiana glauca. The sequence goes on along the minus strand of MU700593.1, from coordinate 86,410 downwards.
AGTGAATACTCCAATAAGTCAAGAAAGTCTGCCAAAATGAATCAAAAGAAGTGCTTAAGGGAAGAATTAACCCACTTGAACAAAAACATAACCTACCCTTACCTAAAAGCCTTCACAATGACTCCACAAAAGCCCTATATGATCTTGAGTTGAAGGGAACCGACATTAGTGGATACTTGCATAAGGGGCAAGCATATGGTACTTAGAGTCGGACTTGTGACCTTCTTCCTGAGATAGATGAGTGAAAGTCCATCAACCTCGGTGTGTGTGTCAATACTCTAAAAGGTGAGGTTCACTTAGGAAGAGTTGAGGATGTGTGAGTTTGGGTTCCACAATGACCAAAGTAATTGAGAGAAGTTCCTTGATGAAATGTGTCAACTCTTGATGATCTTGTGTCACACTTGATCCACCGTTTCAAAGTTTAAATATGTTAATGATGCATTTGTATTGAGGGCGATTGTTAGTTCCAATTGATGCTTGTTGAGGTTACTTTAGGATAGCTGGAATTACTTGGATGTTTCCTTTAAGGGGTAGGTCTTATTTTGTTTGCTTGAGGACAAGCAAAGGTTTAAGTTTGGGGGAGTTGATAAGTAGGATTTTAACGTGTTTTATGCCCCTGCTTGCCTATGCTTTGAGTATAATTTGCTACAAAATAGTCCCAAAATGATTACAGGTTGTGCTTGATTGCATGTTTGAGTGACAAAGTGATGAAATGTCAAAGATCGGCTCAAAACGGAGTGAAACCTGCTCAAGTACCAAAGACCAATGAAGTGGTGGAAAAAGGAGCTAGTATGGACAGCACAATTGTGCATGCAGCCGCACTAGGAGTTTCAGAGAAGAGCATAATCAGGATTGTAACCACGCGGCCACGGTTGGAAATGTACGACTCGCGTCCAGCTCACGCGGCCGCACTATTGTGTCATGCGGTCCGCGCCAAGAGGTTTAGAGAAGATGGAGTTTTGGGCAAAGGTCAGCCATGCGGCCGCGGTCATCTTCACTCCAGATCTCCTTGCGGTCATGCCATAACATTACGTGGTCCGTGCCAGCCACTTCAGAGAAGATAGAAATGGAAGTCAGACAGCCAGCGCAGCCGCGGTCATAATTGTGCGGCCCGTGCTGACCCCGCATGGGCAATTTTTTCCAGTTTTTCCAGCCCACTATAAATAGAATATTTTACCATTTTTAGAGAGGATGGTATATTACAGAACAGAGCTGCGCTCGTGAGGACGAAAGTTTTAGCCTATTTTGGCATTTTAGCATTAATTTCTCCATAGATTCTTGTAGTTTTCCTTTAGTTATTAATTAATATGGTTATTTCTTCTTCTATTTCTTCGGTTTCTTCTTCAATTATGTCTAGCTAAACCCATTAGCTAGGGTTGTGGCTCAACCCTAGTGTGGGTAATTGACGGGTGTTGCTTTCTAATGATAGATTGATATTGGGTATTTGCTATTTGGGTTAATTTTATGCTTTAATTAAGGATTGGTGGTTGCAAACATTGATTCTAGCTTAGTGGGTTTTGACTCTTCTTGAGGAAGAGGGTCTATGACCCCAAAATTGACCCAACAAGGAATTAGGATGGACCAATGAGAAATGGTAGTCCTAATTAACGGGTTAAATCTAGAGAGAGTAATCACCCTACTTGAACCCTAGTTGCTTGGTTTAATTGGACTACCCAATTGGTCTCGAGAGAGTCAATTGGGTAAAATCGCTATCTCTACCGAGAGGTGTGAGAGTGGATACAGTTGTGCAATGGTTACAACATAAATCCCAAATATGTCAATCTATTCTTAGCAGTTTCTACCCATTAGTTAACCACCTAGGTGATGCCACGACCCTGGTGCCTTTCTCCTTATTAGTTGCATCCTAGAAATATTTCCTTAGCATAGTTTAGTCTTAATCTTTAGTTCATAATAGTAGTTGTTTATACAAAGAAAACCCAAAAATGTTAGGAATGCAATTAGAAGTACAAACACAAGTCTAGGCTAAACAGACAATACAACTCCACTCCAAGCTCCCTGTGGAAATTCGATCCCGAACCACTATTCGGGTAAAAGCTGTAGCGACCGATCTCCCTACATTCTTGTATCATTGAGTTTTGGCAGCGATCAAACACGGAGACCATTTTGATTGACATGTACTCATGTGGGGTGTTAAGGTATGCTCTTATGTTTCTAGGTAGTGAGAAGATTTCATGATGATGTTCGCAAGAGAGTAGCTTGACTGTTCAAACCATATAAGCCATATACACAACTGAGTAAAAGAGTGACTCGAGAAGGATCACAACGCTGGGATGCTTTGCATGGAACTTGACACCACATAGGTAAATTTTAAGAAGGTGCTTGTATAGGCACAAGCGAGCAGATTTTGTCCATTTAAATAAAAAGATTCTATAAGAAATTCATCGGATATAGTCGCTTGGTGAGAATTTAGGAAAAGCAAGTGGGAAGTATCATTCCTAGAGTTATAACTCAATTCAAGGGCACAATTATAGAACTTAATTTCACAAGAATGTAAATAAGAGAATTCATAATAGAGTGGATTCAGGAATAGTGTGTCTCGTTCAAAGAGTCGATACACGCAATGTTTTGTTATTCAACACCTTGTAAGACCACGTTTATGAGAACTCTTCAATATGGATGTACATATACAATGAGTAGACATTTTCATTTGACTCCTTTAATGAAGTTAGGTTGATAGGGCAATATCTTGATAGATACCCCTCGTGTCACGACCCAAAATCCACTAAGGGTCGTGATGGCGCCAGACACTGCTGTCAGGCAAGCCAACCAAATTACTTAATCAAATTCTCGTTTTTAATACTTTTGAAATCTAGGATTTTCCTCCAAATTTAGCAATTTTAGAGAATATAGTCTCAAATCAAATCTAAATGATAAGCAGTTAATACAATACTTCAAACCATCCTAGAACCCGGTGTCACAAGTGTATGAGCATCTACTGATAAGAAAATAAAATAAAATATCCGTCTGGAATACAGTGGACAGAAGTAAATACAGTACACTGGAAGGGACTGCTCTAGCTGTGGCCATCTCGAATGGTGCAGCTCACCTAGTCCCAGAGTCATCCGCGTTGTTACGCCCAGTAGGCCACTGGAGTTACATATACCTGTGCAACAAAAATGCACAGAAGTGTAGTATGAGTACGTAAACAACGTGTACTCAATGAGTATCCCGCCTAATCTAAAATAAGTAGAGATGAGATGGTCAACTTCGACACTTACTAGGGGTCAATTGACGATATACTAACAATGTGAGGAAATCATGGATTTATATAGCCGTTCTAATTCATGAAGCCGGAAAACAGGTAAACACCTTCAAAAAATAATCAAGGATTTTCAAGGTTTACTCTTTATTATCTTATCAATTCATATCAAGCCACGAAGGGCAAATTTCACGTTTAAAATTCTCAAGTGACAAATAACATGTGCAAATCACGCCGAGATGACGGCCCGATCTAACATAAATGTAAACTGTGCACTGCCGAGGGTCGAACGGCCTGAACCATAGATGAATCTATTTAATCTGCCGAGACATTCGGCCTGTTCCATAGATAAACACATACCCTGCTCGCGAATCATGCATGCGACGCAGGTACACATAAGGATGCATTCTCAATCTGTCAATTAAGAACTTATCGGGGAATATTTATCCAAATAAAACCAATTCTCCTTTAACAAATTTTAATAAATGAAGTTTAATCCTTTTAGAAATTCACTTACTAATTCAATGTGATTTAAGCAATTCAAGCTATCAATGGGTTCATAAATAATCCAAGTATCACATGCTTTTGGGTCCTAACTACCCGGATAATAGCATAATAGTAGCTACGCACGGACACTCGTCACCTCGTGCGCACGTAGCCCGTGCAAATAGGAGAACATAATCAATTATTTTACCTATGGGGACAATTCCCTCTTACAAGGTTAGAAAGGAGACTCACCTCGCTCTGAAGATCCATATCCGGCATCCCCTGCCCTTCCGAAGACTCTACTTGATGCACCACGCTCCAAAACTAGCCAACGGTTATGCAAATCCATTAATATATCCTCAAATATTCTTTACAATCTAATTTATAGCAATTCCTAACTTCGATCGAAAGGTGGACCAAAACGCCCTCGGCCCTACGTGCCCGGAATACGAAATTTTTCGAAGATAAAGTTACCCATGAACTCACGAACTCAAATATACAATTTTCTCCCAATTCCATACCCAAAATCATGGTTAAATTCCAAGAATATAATTTCTAGGTTTTTCCCTCAAAACCCCAAGTTTTTCTACACAATTCATGCTTAAATCCACACATAATTGATGTATTTAACTCATAATAGGTGGGGATATCTTACCTTGTCGTTGATGATGAAAATCCTCTCTTGAAGCTCCCCCAAAAATAGCCCAAGCCATGAAAAAATGGGTGAAATGAAGTCAAATCCCGATTTAAAACATCCCTTCTGCCTCCAGCGATTTCCGCACCTGCGGTCCCTTGACTGCTTATGCGGTTCCGCAGGTGCGGATCAATCACCGCTTCTGTTGTCCGCCCAAGGCTGCCCTTTTTCTCTTCTGCGATATGACCTCCACAGATGCGGTCCCGCTTCTGCGGAAATTTGACCACATCTGCGGTCCACTCTGAGCCGACCCAATCCGCTTCTGCGACCACTTCTCCGTAGATGCGGTCCCGCTTCTGCGGAACCTTGACCGCATCTGCAGTCCTCAAGCCCTTGACCAAAAATTCGCACTTTCGCCTTCCTAGCCGCTTCTGCGGCGCCGCACCTGCGACCCCTTTTCCGCAGGTGCGGTTATGACAGCAACCAGCAGTCCTCAACCTTCCATAAATCCCATTTTCGATCCGTTAACCACCTGGAATCCACCCGAGGCCCCCGGGACCCCAACCAATCATACCAACCAGTCCCAAAACACATTACGGACTTGCTCGAGGCCTCAAATCACATCAAATAATGCTAAAATCATGAATCGACCTCCAATCCAAGCTTTATGAACTTTGAAACTTCCAACTTCTATTTCCGACGTTTAAACCTATCAGATCACGTCTAATTGACCTTGAATTTTGCGCACAAGTCATATTCGACATTGCGGACCTACTCCAACTTTCAGAATCGGATTCCGACCCTGATGTCAAAAAGTCCACCTCCGGTCAAACTTCTCAAAAACCTTCAAATTTCTATCTTTAGCCAAATGGCTCCAAAATGACTTACGGACCTCCGAATTCACTTTCGATCGCGCCCCCAACTCCAGAATCACCATACGGAGCTATTCACCGTGTCGGAATCCCAAACTGACATCGATAATACTGAAATGCATTTCAAGCCAAACTTAAGAAATTTCTTCCAAGAAGCTATCTTCCACAATAGGCGCCAAAACGCTCCCGGGTTATCTAAAACCCAATCCGGGCATACGCCCAAGTCTGAAATCATCATACAACCTTACTGGAACCTTCAGATCCTGATTCCGAACTCGTTTACTCAAAATTCCAATCCTAGTTCATTCTTCCAACTTTAAACTTCCAAAATGAGAATCCTCTTTCCAAATCAACCTTGAACTTCCCGGAATTCAATTCCGACCACGCGTACAAGTCATAATTCTTGAAATAAAGCTGCTCATGGCCTCAGACTACTGAACAGAGCACCAGGACTCAAAATGACCGGTCGAGTCGTTGCATTCTCTCCCACTTAAACATACGTTCGTCCTCGAACGTGCGAAAAACTACACTGAAGTAGTCTGAAATCGATTTTTAACTTATCATGCACCTTCTCGTGCCACCACAACTCAGTTGAGCACATCAGCTCGATCAATTCTAAAGATATTCCCTTCTGTTCAAGAAAATAAGCCTTAGAGCCCAATTCCAACATCCGAAACTTAATGCTAGGCCTGTTTCCAACACGCGCTCATCATATCAATAACTACACGCTATACCCAGACGTGACTGCATAACTTTGCTGAATTCACAACTTGCACCACTTTACTCATAGGACCACAATAACTTTTTCTGCTTAATTAATCAAAATTCCACGAATCTGAGGCTCCCATTGCACCTCATGACCTACATAGTTCTTGCTCTAATTCTTACAATAACACCACGACGGAGGAGATGTGTAGAAATTCATAACCAACTGCTGAGTCAACAAATCATTGGGTCTATACCCCTGACAAAACCATCACCTCATTCTGGACTAAGTAATGGTCGTTGCACCCGTAATATACTTCATATACTCAGATTGCATTGATCCTAAATCCAAAAATCTCGCCTCACCCAATATGAACTGCTCAGGCAACCAGCCTTCCCGACATAACCAAAAGTCATATGATGCCACAATGTGCCAATAGGTTACCAATTAGAAAGCGATACAAAAAGGAAATGAACTCTGAAAGGAATTTTAATTACCCCGCTCGTGAATCATACATGCGACGCGGGCGCACAACTAATATGAGCTTCATTCAGCAAAATAGGAAACATAACACAATAAATAAATATGGGGGAACTGAATATCAAGATGTTGCGGCACATAACCCGATCCAAACAACATAACCATGGCGGCATGCCACCCGATCCAAATAACATACATATGGCGGTGTGCCAACCGATCCACACGTAAAACTCACATAAGGAGATATACATCGATATAAATTGCTCATTACAACAAGATATCGAATTTGGTCATAAGCACGCTAAGTGCATAATACCATCCCTGAGGGGACATATAGCGCTATAAGCTACAAAACTCAAGCACAACTGAGGCGCTATATACAATCTGAATATCAAGAGCCATTTTGCTCATAATACGTCATTTCTACGCGGATCCTTAACACATAAGCAATTTCTCAAGCCGTCTCATAACTCGCACGGTGCAATGCATCACTTCATAAAATATCTGCCATCGAAATAACACCCCGACTACTCCTCCAAAAGGAGCGTATTACTGAAATGAACACGTTTGGCCTGATATAGGCCATATTCACATTTGAATCCATCTACCGACCACAAGCCAATTCTGGTTGCACTGACTAGGCCAATAACCTTTTCAGGGTCCATAATAATCTCCCTCTTCTCATAACACACAAGAATGACCGTCATAACCGGAGTACCCATCCACAGTCCGCAACTCAGTAACTGAGTGCCCTCAAAGCATGTATTCTCAATTTAACGATATCATCACAATTCTTCATACTTGGTTTAACTCTTTAATCAATCAAGTGACTACGTGCCACATTTATACAATCTTCATGTGGGACACACTCCTACAACCCACCGTAACAAATAACTGTGTCTTACCTCTGACCCACCGGCCGCACTGACGCTAAAAAGCATTCAAGAACCATTAACCATGATACAGGCCCTTCTTACAATACACCAATCTCAGGTGACGCAGAAAACAATACCAACTTACTTTAAACATCGAAGTTTCTTTCCTGCTCATCTGAGCTTGTGACATCCTTGTCCACACTGAACTGGAGCTTTAATTCTCGTTCCAAATTCCATAATACTCGCCGCACCTGACATGCCAATGTACAGCAGGACACGATTCTCCGTCATAATTCCAGAATTGCTAATAGATTAATACTTCATCACATCAAAGCTTTTCACTAAACTCACTTTAGGAGAACCATAGTATCACATAGGTGAATTCTCATAACCGTAGAATATGCAAATCTCTAAGTAGTGGTCTAAGCCACCATAGCCTTCCGGAATCTACTTCCACATAACAAGCCATAACAGTAGAATGCTTCTGAATAACATCAATTACGGTGGCTGACAAGCTTGATACGTACCGTCACAATCACTTGCATAACTTGATCACGCTGAAGGAAATTGATCACTAACACCAATATGCCAATTTCAATTATGGCCAATCAATCTACATTTTTCCAATTTATCCTTGATTGCCTTATAGATAATACTAACTCCATCCATCATATATCATACTCCATCTGCACTCATCTCGAGCGACCTTGAATCACGAGACCATGCTGTCTCAAATCTCACGAACCATTTCGTACCTCCCAATTGCCACATCACAAGTCAAACATCATAGAACATTCTGTGCTTCTTCTTATAGACTGCCATCAATCTTGGTTCTTAACCTTACCTATAGGCTCGAAACCATTAGGCACCACACTGGCACACTTGACCTCTTTAAATCCACTAGGGTCGTTGCTGAGAGCCACCCCCTCTAACTTGGCCCTGAATAAAATCAACTCCATGAGTCTTCCATCATATGAATACCCTCTTGGTGAAGAACCCACCGAATCACTTCCCTAGAAACCCTCATCTATATAAGGCAAAATCCTGAATCGTTCCCCAAGTCTGAACATGGGCCAATAGGGCCAACGATAGCCCCCTTTAATACTCCACATCCCTAACGTACGTAGGTAACATACTGATATACTACATGATCTGATGGTAAATAGACATCAATAGGGACAAGGACACTCCCCTCTTAGCGATATGTTCTACCAATCCCTCCATAGCTCAATATATTCTCCTGACAAGTCCTTAGGCAATGCACTCGGACTCAATGGTGGGATCAATTTCTCATTACATGCTTCAAATTCGCGGGTTATGGTATCAAGGTTACTAATCTTGAGAATAAGACTTAGAGAGGAAATCAGCTCCCTAATTTGAGCTCTGTCACACGATTGGAGTATCAAAGAAGTGTGAAAATCCTAAATGTCCGAATAGCCTCCAACTTATAGATGTGGTCGACAGCACACCGATAAGAAGGACTCTACTAGACACGGCTCCTAGACATCCTAAGACACTTTAAAACCTTAGGCTCTGATACCAAGTTTGTCATGCCCCAAAATTCGAGGAGCGCGACCGGCGCTCAACCGAGTAAACCCGACTGAGCAAGCCTGTTAGGTTTCATTCTACCCAAACAACCGCATGATTAAATAGGAGATGGACTTCATTAATTAGAATTAGTAAGTATTTCATTAACAACTTTCATTTCATTTCCATTAGCAACTTAAATCATAATTATCAAAATATTACAAGTTTTATAAGTCTTTGCCAAACATCGATGTTTTTGCTTTATTTCCAATACCTTACACTACCCACAACCTGCCTACGGAGCCTCTAAACATAACTCAAGAGTAATGTAATATGAAAATGTCTGTAACAAGGCGCAGTCTATACCTCAAATACAATGTACAAGACAAATAGATGAAACAGATCCTCGAAATGAATTGGGGCTCGCCAAGTCAGTTGAAAGGATGATACGGCACTAGCTGCGAGCAACACCGCCTATAATAGGAACACCTACATCCATTTAAAGACGTAGCGCCCTCGGCAAAAGGGACATTAGTACCATGGAACAGTACTAGTATGTATAACTAAACACCATTTTACTAGAAAGAACTACCAAGCAATGACAAGTAAATCACATAGGTGAATCAAATATGCAAATCATAAAATCATTCACATAGTTCCCATAACATAGTTTGGGGCATTCCTTTCATACGTTCATAACTATTTTCAATACCATTGCTATCTTGAGCGGAGTCCGATCACGACCCGACCGGCTAGGTTGCCTCATTTGAGGCGTGTATCTCGATCACTATTTCATTTCCTCTATCCGGAGTTCAATATCAGCACATTACCACTATGTGTGCGGCATGGTGTCCGATCATAACCCGATCGGCTAGGTCGCCTTATCTAGGCGTTGTTCCTTTCCCATTAGTCATCACATACGATTCTTTATTTCACATATATCATATCAATTCCTTAGCACTTAGGGCCACCATTATCACATCGTTTTCCATTTTCAATATTCATCTTGCAAGTTGTGATCATAGACATATACAAGAGTAGTTTAAGTTGCAAGCACATGTAAGTGAGCACATAGCAAGCATGAATAATTCTCAGTTTCAATTTTTGGCCTATAGCCTAAGCATTTCGACACATAATTGTATTCTTCATACTTTTCTAAATTTTCAATAATGGTACATTATATCACATTGAGGCACATCCTTCACGTATATGTGTAAATAATTGCAAATCAATTAATGTGCAATAACAATCAATACATCAACCAGTTCAAACCTTACCACACTTTCATAAACGCCCATGGAGCTCAATTTCTAATAAAAGGGGTTTTTAGCCATACATACCTCAATATAGCTTCACTTACTCTTTACAAATTTCTGGAACTCTTATCGCTTCGATCTATTATGTAAGAATTACAAATTAATCCGAGAATTAGAGATGAGGTTGAGATTCTAGCTTGGTTCGTGCATAATATCAAACACTAAAGGTGCATTATGACCTTAGGACCTTGAGAGGAATTTCTATCATTCTATACCCCCAGTTGCCATCTTTTTAGTTTACTACTTTCCAATACTCTATGGTGTGGTATGCATGCAAGAGATTCATTTTTCTACCCATTAATTACTTCCCTAATGACCCCATATATCTAAGTATACAAATATGAGCTGGGGTGATGGGGCCTTACCTCTTGGGATGAAGATTTAGGAGCCTTCACTTGATTAGCTTCAAGGATTTAGCAAGATTCTAAGGAGTAATTTGATGGGGAGAACTTTCTCTCACTTAGACCCCTTTCTCTCACTCTAGAAATGTCCAGAAAAATGTTCAAAATGAGCTATAACACCAAATATAACAATAGGGGCGTCGGGTTAAAAATTAGAAAATTGGAGCCCTGAGTCGGATCTGCGATCGCATAAAGTAGAAATGCGGGCTACAGATTGGACCGAAAAAAGGCTCCCAAAACCTGGTCCTTCTGCTTAAGTATGCGACGAAAATGCGGTCCGAATACCCGTTCTGCAGTCGGATTATGCACTGCAGAACTGACCTTCACAAAATCCCAAGGAAATTATACAACAACTATGCAGTCCGCATATCGGTTATGCGATCGCATAGTGGAACGTGTTATTAACCTCAAATTAGCTAACACCCTGACTCACTCTATAGCAGAAATGCGGTCTGCATACCTGATATGTGACCGCATTCTGAACCGCATATTTGCACTTTTTCGAAAAACTTGATCCTTGATTTTTAAATGCATAGATCAGCTCAAAGGGTCTGAACCTCGCCACGAAGAATTTTTTTGTGAGTTTCTATCACCTGACCCTGACTAGCCACTACGAGGTTTGGGTCAAGAGTGGAAATTTTTCACGAGGCCTCACCCAATGTATCAGAGGTTAGTTACCCAAATGTTTCAAGAACATTTAGGTAAGACCATGGAGGTATATATAGATGATATGCTAGTTAAGACTCAACATTCAGAAGATCATATATCCCACCTATCTGACACGTTTAAAATTTTACGAAAGTATAATATGAAGTTGAATCCAGAAAAATGTGCATTTGGTGTGGCATCAGGTAAGTTTTTAGGTTTTCTTATTTCTAACCGTGGTATTGAAGTAAATCCTGCACAGATTAAGGCCATTGAAGAAATCCCTGATATACTTTCAAACAAGAAAGAAGTACAAAGACTGACGGGAAGAATCGCAGCTTTGGGAAGATTCATTTCTAAATTATCGGAAAAATGTTTTAAATTTTTCTCGGCCCTTAAAAAGCAGGATCATTTTGAGTGGGATGAGAAGTGTCAACGGGCACTTAGAGATTTGAAGACTTACTTATCAAATCCACCTTTGCTAGCAAAACCAAAGGCTGGGGAAAGACTTTTCATCTACCTTGTTGTTTCAGAAGTTGCGGTAAGCGTGGTTTTGGTTCGTGAAGAACAGGGTAAACAATCTCCTATATACTATGTTAGTAAATCTTTATTATATGTAGAGACACGGTATCCACAATTGGAAAAACTAGCACTTGCTTTAATCATGGCATCTAGAAAGTTAAGACCATATTTTCAATATCATCCTATTGTTGTGGTAACTGCATACCCTTTACGTAGTATATTGCATAAGCATGAATTGTCAGGAAGGTTAGCCAAATGGGCCATAGAACCGAGTGAATATGAAATCACGTACCTACTTAGAACAGCAATAAAGTCCCAGATATTAGCTGATTTCATGGCTGACTTTAGCCAAGGAATGCAGTTAGAAGCAGAAAAAGAAGTACAGATACTTAATAGGGCTAATCCAGGAACATGGACTTTATTCGCTGATGGATCATCTAATGTAAAAGGTGCAACATTAGGAATTGTCTTAGTACCACCTACGGGTAAAGCTATTAGGCAAGATATTAAGTGTCATTCCATGACTAACAATGAAGCGGAGTATGAAGCTGTGATTGCAGGTCTATAGTTGGCACGAGAACTTGGTATAAATCAAGTAGTGATCAAAAGTGATTTGCAACTCGTGGTTAATCAAATGATGGGGACTTACATGGCTAGGGAAGCAAGGATGCAACCGTACTTGGAAAAGGTACGGGAATTAATAAGGCAATTCCAAACTTGGAAGGTCATACAAATATAGAGGGATGAAAATGGTGAAGCAAATGCCTTAGCCAATCTCGCATCCGCAACTGATGTGGCAAATGATGCAAACGCCTCAGTTATACACTTATTTCATTCAGTTCTCGAGCCTGATAAGGATGAGGTAAATTTTAATAATTTAACTTGGGATTGGAGGAACGAAATTGTTGCTTTTTTACAGTACGGTGCCGTTCCTAATGATAAGAGACAAGCACATGCACTTCGCAAAAAGGCTGCTCGTTACTGTTTAAAACAAGGGAAAGTTTACAGTAAAATGTTTGGCGGTCCCTTAGCAAGATGCCTTGGACATACTCAACGAAGTATGTGATGAGGGAAATACATGAGGGGTATTGCGGGAATCACGCAGGAGGAAGATCACCGGTGAGAACCTTGATTAGAGCAGGGTACTATTGGCCTAAAATGGAAGAAGAAGCAGCAAGTTTCGTGACTAAATGTGACAAATACCAGAAGTATGGTAACAATACGCACAGGCCAGCAGAATTATTACATCCAGTCATTGCACTGTGGCTGTTTATGATATGAGGATTGGATATAGTAGGACCATTACCTCAAGCAAAAGGACAGGTAAAATTTCTTCTCATAATTACTGATTATTTCACTAAATGGGTGGAGGCAAGAGCATTTAAACAGGTGGGAGAAAAGGAAGTTAAAGATTTTATTTGGCGAAATATCATTTGCCGATTTGGTGTACCAAAGGAAATCTATGCGACAATGGCGCTCAATTTATCTTGGCTCAAGTCACAGAGTTTCTTGAGAGTTGGCAAATCAAAAGGATTACATCTACACCCTATCATCCAGTGGGTAATGGGCAAGCATAATCAACGAACAAAGTTATAATCAACAATTTAAAAAAACGATTAGAGGAGTCAAAGGGTAATTGGCCTGAAGTGTTACCCGGAGTTTTATGGGCATATCGCACAACAACAAAAACGAGCACATGTGAAACACCCTTCTCTTTGGTTTATGGAGCTGAAGAACTAATCCCGGTTGAAATAGGAGAACCAAGTACAAGATTCTCACAAGCAGCACAAGAATCTAATGATGAAGAGATGCAAATCAATTTGGACTTATTGGAAGGCAGGAGAGAAGCTGCATTAATAAGAATGAAAGCACAAAAACAGGTGGTCGAATGATATTACAACAGGAAAGCTCGCCCGAGATACTTCAAAATTGGGGACTTCGTGCTTAAAAAAGTTTTTCAATCGACAAAGGCAGCCAACACAGCTAAACTAAGCCCAACATGGGAAGGACCCTACAGGGTTTGTGATGTTATAGGAAAATGAGCATATGAATTGGAAACAATAGACGGGAAGGTACTTCCTTCATATTGGAATCTTGTTCATTTGAAGAGATATTACTTCTAAGGGAAAACCCACGGTCAGGCACCACCATGTTAAACTTTATTTTTTGAATTGTTAAAATTTTACTAATGATTTTAGATGATAGGCAAAATGCTCACCCGCAAATGATGAGTCACGGCCTGTACGGAAAATGGAATAAACTAAAATTCCTGGCCCAGGGTTACAATTAATCTGATAGACATATAAATGGGTTAAGCAGTCTTCATCTATAATCGCACCCTCGAGTCTCGTATGTATTTCCTTTTCAGGAAAAGGACCAGGTGAAAGAGACTATCAAGTGCTCGAGGCTTCATACTTCAACACTCAAATACTTGAGGGACTACATAGAATATACAGTCACGTGTATATAAAAGGCAAGAAGATTGAGTAAAAATCAAGCCTAAGAAGAGTCAAGTACGGAGTGGAAGTTAAGGAGTCATGGCATTCATCATAGTGTTTTTTCCCATGAGAACAATGGAATCACCTCTCAAACCCTTCCTAATTTTTTGAAGTTAAGGGGACCCAAGGTACCTCAAAACAGTTAAGGTAAAGACTATGTACTAAAACGGGTTATAAGGAAAAACCTTGTATCTATTGTTCTTCTTTTGTATAAATCTGTTACAAGAAAAATAGTTACGAGAAAGTTATAGATGTAATTTACATACATGTAAAGTATTACTCAAAACTTGTCAAGGTTCAAAAATATAAACTTGTCCAAGTTATTGCAAAGAAACATGTGTGTTCCTATTTCTTTTATCGTATAATAAGAACCATTATGAAGTTGAGACGTTTTCTTCATCAAGTGTCAAAACATAAAAGGGCCTTCTTTTAGAAAACTCGTGATATTTAGTCATGAGGTTAATAGAAGCATTTTTAAAGAACGAAAATGTAGACTATTCTGTAAGTCCTTGAAAATAAAAGGCACAAATAGAACAGAGGGTAGTTTAATGATAACTTCTTAATATTTTAAAACTAAAGACTAAGTATAAACTTAGTCATCGAATTGTTCATACAAAAATGCCCCATAACAAGACTTGGGGTTTTGTATTTCTAAAATCAAACCTTAACTGATAACCAAGGGTTTGATTACAAAAAAAAACTATCACAAGAATCCAAAAACCTTAAACATAGTTTTCCAGATAGGTACCTGCAAAAAGGGAATTTAAAACAAATGTAAATTTTTTTCATTAAGAAGAAGGAACTGAATAAGGATCACCAGCAAGCTCAACTGGAACAACATCATCAACAGTTGAAGGTTGATCTTCAATTACAGCAGTAGGAGCATCAACAGGCAAAGTCTCAGCTTAACTGTCAGCGAGAGGCACGGATGGACTTGAGGAAGGTGTGATGGAAATTTCAACAGTCACAGGGACTTCAACTGAGGGAATCTCAGGCAAAGAAGTTTTAGTCATAGGGACTTCAACCTCGGGTGATGAAAAATCTTGTGGTTGTTGTGGTCGTTCAATGGCCTCATTCACCTTGGCTAATTCTGATTCCAAGTTGAAATTTTCTTGGCCCATTTCCACCAAGGTGTCACGAAGAGACTTTAAGAAGGTCCAGCTTAACTCAACATTGGTTGACTCTTCAAGAAGTTCATAATCTCTCTCCCAAGCATCAACTTTATTCTTAAGTTCTTCGGTTTTAGCCAAGACAGAATTATAAGATAATTGAAGGGTGGTATGAGAACTCTTTAGGGCATGTACCTTGTCTACAGAAACTCATAGTTTTTCTTATGCCCGTGAAAGATTTTGTACTAGCTCCCCAGCATGCATCTCCTTCTGAGCCAGCAAAGTCTTTAGAGCCCTATTTTCCTTGTTGGCCTTGGACAGCTGTTCCGAAAAGGAAGATTCAAGACACTCTTTTTCCTTCTCAGATTGGCTTGAGGTAACTTTAATCATCGCCAGCTCGGAGGTTAATGTTTGAACTTGCTACTCTAAGGTATTTTTCCTCTCCTCCAAATTCTCCATGTCGATTTGTGCACTTTCAAACTGGCCCTTCCAGTTGTTTCCCTCCAATTATGAACCAGGGGCAGCCTCTTCTTCATCATAGGCAGTCTTCTCCAAGTCATGAGCCAACTTCTCCAAAAGGGAGACTCGGGTCATTAGTTCATTACCAATGAGGTTCGCCTACATAAACAAAAAAAGAGGTAAGGTCAGGATTTCAAAACCAAAAATTTTAATAAAATAAAGGGCAAGAAAATACCTTTAGAGTGGCATGTACTATATCGTTCATGAGGGTCAGATTACTATGGCTTTCAAGTTTAGCCTTGTCAATAGGGCCAATCAAAGGTTCGAGCCAAGTATCGACTTGCCCAGACTTTCTTAAAATATTGTTGTTGGCAGGAACGTCAATGGTTACGATCCTCATAGCGGAACCCCTACTCGAAGAGCCCACCTTCGTACGGTGGACAATGGGGGAAGGAATTACTGAAGGAGGAGCGGTGAAAGGAGTAAAAATAATAGAGGAAGGGATAGAAGTAGTAGTTGATGAAGGTAAAGAAGAAATTACAAGTACGGAAGAGGTAAAAGAAGACAAAGGAGGTTCATTTAGAACAGGTCCTAAAGTCCCACTACTGAAACCACTGATAAAGAGTTCATTTATTGATTCATAAGTATCGGAAGGAGAAACATCATAATCAGGGATGATCACCGGAGTAATAATAGGCTCAGAAAGAGATAGGTGAGGGGAGACATCAGCCTCGTCTTCAGAGATGATACATCTCCCGGCTCGTGGTCTTGACGTCAAAGAACCCTCGTCTTCTTCCTCTGAATCATCTTCTTCAACAGATTTTCTCTTTACAGAGACCAAGAATATATCTTGGGCTGAAGAGGTGCGAGTACTTAAGGAGCCACGGGATGCCAAGACGGCCTCTGGAGTAACTCCTCGAATAGAAAATCCTGATAAAAAGAAGGATGAAAGTTAGAACAACAAAAAAAATTTAAATATAGACAAGGTAGAAATAGAAGTCCTTACCATGAGTCTTTACTTTCCAACCATAACGGTTGGAAAGGGTTTTTCATGATCTACGCTCCATTGGGGCAGTCTTCAGCAACTTTTCTACCCAACCACGAAAGTTGGGCACAGACTCCACAATGCCCATGGTTGCTGAAAAGAAAAAGAAACAAAATTAAGAAAAATAAGTAAGCCTAGAAATAAAAAGGCACGAGAAGGATTTAACACTTACGTGCGAAGTTCCATTTCTCAGGGAAGCGAACGTTATTTTCACCTACTAAACCAGCAGTGGGAGTAGAAACAATCTGGGCATACCAGCCACGGTCTTTATCATCCTCAGGACTCACTAAAACCCTCTTGCTCCTGGCTGCTAAACCAAATACGCCGTTTTGAAAAAGCCTATGGGAGTAAAGGTGAATTAGGTGGGGAAAAGTGAATTCAACATCCGCCATGTTAGCAAGGTGCCTCAAGCAGGCGACAGACTTCCAAATAATCGGACCAATTTGACCCAAACACATGTCGAAAAAATGACAAAAGTCTAGAATGACCGGGTCAATGGCCGGTTTAAACCCTAGAGTAAAGAGGTATGTGTAAACAAAAGAGAATCCTATTAAGTAAGATGTGATCCTCTGATTTGAGTTAGGAACGATGATTGGGAAAGCATCACTCCAATGACAATCCTTACGAACTATGAGAGCTAAAATATCTGTGATTTGAGTAGGGAAAGGATCAGCACAGTCTAAAGAAGCAACTTCGGTCCTAAGAGACTCTCTATCATGATGAAAGGAAATTTCAGAGGGGATTATTTCCTCAACCAGAGGCTTACGAATTGGCTCAGAAGATTCTTTGTTCCGGGAGAAACTCCTCTAAGAATGTGAATCTCTAGTCCCAGAAGAGGGACCAGATCTAGAAGAAGGAGTTGACGTACTACCACCACGAGAGCATTAGGGAAGCTATCCAGAATGGGGGTTCTCTTAGGGGTAGGATTTGGTGAAGCCATGGCAAAGAAGTTGAAGTGAAGCAGAAAATAGCAAGGAAGTCTCAAAGGATTAGAGTGTATGATACGCTTTATGTAAAATAAGACAAGAAAAGAAGCTATATTTATACTAATGGGTAACCGGCAAAAAAAAATACGGTAATGGAAGAACTATAATAATGATAACTGACACTTTGTGAACAGTGAAGCTGAAAAGAAAGCCTAAGAAAGTGCTGCGAAATTGTGCAACCAATGAAAAATGACATGCATCTAGAGCATTAAAAGGAAGTGACAATTGAAGCGTCAATTCTGTCAGAGCATTAATGGTAACAAAAATTCTCCTTTAATGAATTCCACTTCCCAAATATTCAAACTGATGAATAAATAGAAAGTGGGGGGATTATCTGTATTGGAAAAAATTGTATTCATATATATGACGACGTATCAGGACACGTGGAATGGTCAATAAGTTATATTTAGCTACGGTTTGAGAATTATAAAACAGGTACGAGTAATGAAAAAGAAAGAGGCACGGGACGAGAGTATCGGCACCCGTCCCTGTTTAAGCTTATTTACATCCAAACAATGGAAATAATGAACCTGGCTAAAGAAAAGGGTGCAAATACGGCATTAAAGAATATTAAATGTTGAATCTGTTAAGGAATATATGCATTCAACGTAATGATCATGTAACGTGGCATTTAATGTCATTAATTACTCATTATGACTTAGGCATAACGTACATTCCCAAAGGGACCTATAAAAGGAGAGATATGTAATCGATTGAGACACAAGTGACTATTGGAATATACTCTAATTTACTTGCTTTCTGATAATATCATTTTCAAATCTCTTTCTTTACATACTTTTTCGATTATCAGTAACCCGATTCTTCTCATTTCTAGCTTTGGCTAAAAATTCATTTTTTAGTTAAACAAACGGTATATTGCCAGCTTTCCATCCCTAAATTTATAAACAATACTCGGTACTATAAATCTATTGGCACTCTTTTTATTTTTACAATGGAGCTTGAGTAATTGGTCCAGTAAAACTTTCAATGGAGGTATTTTGAAAGGACAACCGATATTTATCTGAAACAAAACTGACATCTTAATTAATTAATATGCATTTTCTAACTGATTCGTTGATTAGTTATTTATATTATTTTGACAAGTTAAATACCCCACTAATAACAACCAAACGAGTATAAATTGATCATTAAATATATATGTTATGTTGACACACAGTTGCTTCCTCCTATTGACTAGAAATCAAAACTTACTTTTAGTACAGGAATTATTTCAGAACTTTTGTTTTAGTTTTTTTGTTGTTATGCTGGCTCACTCTTTAATTTTCACTAAATATATAGGCAATCTTTTTACTTTTAGTCCAGTTTTCGAAAATTTAAGTTTACATAAAATTCAAATCTGAGTAAACTTTTAAAGAAATTTTTATTTAACAAATATTGTTTGTTATTACTTTTAATATTCAGGTATTAAAAGAAATTAAATTATGGATCTAATAATAACTTTCATAATCGTGCGAAGCGCGAGAAAATTCACTATGATAAGGTTGGCCCCTTTATACAATTTCTTAAACTATAGGAAAAAATTATAATGGCAATTTTGTATTGGAGATCCGCCAAAAAAAGCTAGTAAGATGAATATTTAACTAGCCGTGACATGCTAAATAATTTGCAGCTCGTCAAATGTAACAATCCTCAAATTTATAAAAGTTTCGAGACACGCTAATTTTTGAATTAAATTATTGCTATTTTTATTATTTTTATCTTATATATATATATATATATATATATATATATATATAAAATTGCATATACAATTAGAAAAATATTAATAATTTTAATATTATTAATTATTAAAAGTAAGTATCATTAATTATTAATTAAGTTTAAAAAAAAAAAAGAGGAAAAGGGCCTACTAGTCCATAAAAGGGCTATTGGGAAACAAAAGGCTCCAAGCCTTAAAAAGAAACAGAACCCACGTTCTGATTCATCAAAAAGGGCGGAAGGCTTGTGCCTTAGACAAAAATCATAACAGTACGAAACAGAGGCTTCTTATCACGCAGGCAACGGAAAATCTAGGGTTCTTTATAAATCATTAATTCTCGAATTCAGGTATATAAAATTCTCTATTGTAATTACCTTACAATAGTAATAGGTGAGAATTGAATAGTTATTCCCTTCTTTCTCTATATCAACAGTAAAGTTCTGTGTTTAGGTGCGAAATTTTAAAATTTATTAAAATGCACTGGCTGTTGTAGAATCTATTGTTTGACTGGTGTCAATTAGACTGGGGCATGCGTATTGGCTGGAGAAATTTTTAGGTGAGTTGTAACCCTTTACTAAAATGGTTTAACTCACAAAAGCACGCATAAAAGTGTTTGATTAATTGCACAAAATAATTGATATATACTTAATTGGAGTGAGTAAAAACCTATTAGCTTAGAATTATTTTCTAGCTAAAGTTTAGATGATTATTTTGATATATGTGCATAAATTTCATATTTTATATTATTCTTACATGCCATTTTCATGTTGAAAATTCATGAAGGAGCAAGAATCTTTGTAAATACTTTTGAAGTTTATTTCATTCTTATGTCATGCCTTACATTTAAGGATACCGGTATGGTTATGTGTAAAAGATTTAGACTTAAAATGTCATAAGAAGAAGTTTTAGAAAAAAAAGATTTTTGGGAGTATCCTTTATTCTGAGAAGGGGTCATCGTCCAGGCCGAGGGTCCTGACCAGGGCGTTGACTTTTTGAAACTACTTGTGCCAAAGTAGGGAGCAGACGAGTCGAGGGTCTCGTTGCTGAGAATTTACTTAAACATGCTAAGCTATGATACATGAGCGTTGAGAACCATGAAACGAGTGGCACCTCGTGAATTGAGCCTATTCGATCAGGTTGGTATCGAACTCGTGCCGATCACATGGTGACTGAGACAGAATTAAGTCATAATAGTTAGAACTCCCAAAGTATAAAGAGAAATATTTTTTTGAAAAAGAAAGAATTTCTTTTAGAATATTCATAAACTGCTATTATGTAATTATTTAAAATTATTCTTATAAGCTTTTTGTTTTACATGCATTTAGATCATTTGCTCATAATGTATATATTTTTAAAGTTTCGCCCCTATTGTTGAAACTCACTAAGTACGGATAGTACTGATGTTCTCTTTTGCGAACCTGCGTTTGTCTGCGATACAACGTAGGAACCGGATTTGCAAGCGAGCATGCTACGATTTAGGAATCCCTTCTCTTCTAGTGCTATTGGTGAGCTCCGCTTTTGTTCGTGGAGTATTCCTTAGAGTCATCTTTATTTACACTGTGTTTGGATCATTGTTTCCTATCATTTTTATAATGTATTATATTGTACTGTATTGTATCGTTTTGATGGATACAACGTTTGAATAGACTGTATTGTTTGCTATTGTTAAATAACATATTTATTGTTTGGTTTGATTGTATTGTACTGTACTGTACTACAAAGTTTACTAAAATACCCTTAATTATTTTAAAATATAATGCTTATTAAGAATTACTCATAAAAATAACTTGATAAATTATATCACCAGAACATAGAGTTTGCAAAGATCATAGATGAACTAACCAAAAAAATACACAAGAAAAGAGATGAAAAATTAACGTATTGTTTGAGAAAAAGTGTTATTAATAAGTTATGGAGAAGCCAAGGTACAGATCTTGAATAAGCAGAAGAAATTGAATAGATATTTATAAAAACTAATTTTCAACCAAATGTCACTACAGAAATTATTTTAGATTTTTAGAAAAGAGATGGAAAACGAACCTGTGAAAACTCTTGTTGGAAAGAGACGAAGTAACTAGGGAAGTACGTTGTTGAGTAGTTGCACGACAGAAAGAAGATAGAGATAAAATACTTATTAGTCTGGTGAATATAATATAAATAAAAGGGCAAAGGATAAAATTAAAATATAGAATAATAAGTGTGGATGTAATTGAAAATATAAACACGAAACAATCCCACCACACCGATTTTGTTGTTTTATAAAATGGGGCTTTTCATTGCTCCGGAACAATGAATTTAAAAATAGGATACAATCAGTTTCATATTAACAATCAAAACAAACATTATATCTTGGGCAACAATACAATACAATACAACGAGAAACAACCATCCAAACAATACGTTAGTTATTTCTTTGTTACTTAGAGAACTGGTCAGGAAATCTCATGTCCTGAGCAATTGCGTCAGTTTATCAGTAAAGGCTTCAAAGACATAGTTATTGGGTTGAAATTCAGATGTTTTCGATAATAACTTAGTTGTAATTCAGTAGTCACTTCGAATAAAGTTTTTGAATTGATTTATTTAAATATCTGAATTAATCAAAAGTATTTGGTTAGAGTATTACCTTGTTGCATATAAAGTTTGGAGTTATAATAGATTTGATAAGCAAAGATGGTTCGCTCGGTCATGTTTAGTGATCGAGCGCCTGTCTCGGCTTGTTAAGAAAATGGATCGTGACAAACTTGGTATCAGATCCAGGTTTATGAAGTCCTAGGGGTCTATGAAGTCGTGTTAGTAGAGTCGTGTTTATGTGTATGAAGCGCGTCATACTTATAAACAGGAGGCTACAAACATTTAGAAAAAGTCTCTCTTTTTTTCATGCTTTATATCGTGCAGTAGAGTCTACCTCTAAAAATTATCTAATTTATTCGTTTTTCCAAAAATCGCAGAAATGTCTCGTACTCGTAACTCTAACACCGACACTCAGGATGCTGCTCAAGAAACTATAGCTACTTTTGTGGCTCAAGGTAGAACTAAGAAGGGTTCGACTCAGAAAAGGAGGGAAAATCTTCAAAAGGAGTCCAAGTACCCCGTGTTGAGCAAGAAGAAGGGGTGGAGCATGATGATCCACTACCTCAGGATCCAGTACCGCCCCCAACAGTAGCTCCGGCTCAGGCAACTATACCTCCCGAGGTGGGTCAGATGTTTAATGATGTCAATAGTGCTATGGAGATGTTTAAAGCTTTTATGGCCAACCAGAACGGGAGAAGAGATGAGATTCCACATCAATCAAATAGACAGAACAATTCTGAGTCCTCAAGAGTGAATGAATTTTTGAAGTTGAGTCCTCCAGTATTTCATGGTTTTATAGTTGATGAAGATCCAATGTTGTGGCTGGAGGGTGTCTAGAAAGCCCTCCGAGTGATGAAAGCATTTCATGATGAAGCTGTGGAGCTAGCTGCTTACCAGCTTAGAGATGTGGCCAGCTCTTGGTTTGAGATATGGGAAAAGGAAAGAGATGAAGATGATGGTCCGCCTACTTGGGAAGAATTTGAAGAGGCCTTCATGGCTAATTTTATCTCAGAATAGGATAGGGAAGCTAAGGCTACAGAGTTCGAACAACTCAAACAAGGGAATAAAAGTGTGCAAGAGTACTACATGGAATTCATAAGTTTAGCTAAGCATGCTCCTCACATAGTTAAGACAGAAAAAGTAAAGATTTGCAAGTTTGTTGGCGATTTGACTTACCACATTAAGGATACAACATCAACTGTAGCAGTAGGAAAGACAGCTTTCTCCTCTGTCGTAGGGTTCGCCAAGCACTTAGAAAGAGACAGACAATAAAGGAGAAAATAAAAAGAGCATAACAAGAAAGCTCGAACAGCGGGCAGGTTTAATGGTACATCCAGCAGAGGTGGAAGGGATTCCTCTAATAAGGAGTCATTAGCACCATCTCAGTCCAGTCATCAGTCGGGTGGTGGGTCTTCCTTCAGACGTACTCAGAGTTATGGAAACTAGTCTCGCCAGAATCAGAATTTTAGGACATCATCCTCACATAGCCAGAGTCATGATGAGCAACATTCACACCATCAAGGTCTTTGTGGAACATGTAAGCGGCAACATTCAGGTCAGTGCAAGCTCGGGTTTCATGGTTGCTACCATTGTGAAGATATCGGTCATATAAAGGCCAACTGCCCAAAGTTGCGATGTAATTTTAGTGGTGGATCAACTCGTCCTTCGAGTTCCTCAGCTACTGCAGTTGCACCACCTCATACTCGTGGTTCTTATAATCACACTAAGCATGGAGCAGGCAGAGGTGCAGACTGAGTTACTCAGGGAAAGGGGCAACCCCGTTTGTTTGCTACACTTGATCATCAGAGTGCAAAGGCATCTGCAGAAGTTATTACATGTATACGTTTAGTCTGCTCACATAATTCTTATGCCATAATGGATCCAGGTTTAACGTTTTCATATGTGACTCCATACTTTGCAATTAACCTCAGACTAGAACCTGAACAACTTAGTGAGTCATTCCTAGTATCTACTCCATTTGGTGAGTCAGTGAAATTCACCAGAGTCTATAGAGGTTGTAGTTTCAGTCCAAGGTCGCAACACCAAAGCCGATCTCATAAAGTTAGAAATGGTGAATTTCGATGTGATCATGGGTATGGATTGGTTATCTTCCTACTATTCCATGTTAGATTATCATGCTAAGATAGTTAGGTTCCAATTTCCAAATGAAAAAGTCTTAGAGTGGAAGGGTAGTTCAGCATAGCTTGTAGGTAAGTTTATTTCTTACCTTAAGGCATAACACATGATCGATAAGGGGTGTCTCGCCTATTTGGCTCACATTATTAATCCAGAATCAGAACCACCAGCTCTTCAGTAAGTGCCAGGTGTTAGATAATTTCCAGAAGTTTTCCCAGATGATCTTCGTGGACTTCCTCCCGAAAGAATCATAGACTTCGGCATTGATCTCGTGTCAGGCACTCAGCCCATATCTATACCTCTTTATAGGATGGCTCCAGTAGAACTTAATGAGTTGAGAGAATAGTTGAAAGACCTTCTTGATAAGGGCTTCACCAGACAGAGTGTTTCACCGTAGGGTGCCCCGGTTCTGTTTGTCAAGAAGAAAGATGGGTCTCTCAGAATGTGTGTCGACTATAGACAGTTGAATAAAGTTACCATTAAGGACAAGTACCCACTACCAAGAATTGATGATTTATTTGATCAACTTCAGGGTGCAAAGTACTTTTCAAAAATAGACTTGAGGTCAGGGTACAATCAGTTGAGAATCAGAAAAGAGGATATATCTAAAACATCATTTAGAACTCGCTATGGGCACTATGAATTTCTAGTGATAACCTTCGGGTTGACAAATGCTCCAACTGCATTCATGGACCTCATGAACAAAATTTTCAAGCCATTCTTGGATACCTTTATTATTGTGTTTATAGATGATATTTTGGTGTATTCTAAGAGCAAGGAAGATCATGAAGAATACCTCAGAATAGCCTTGCAGACCTTGAAGGAGAATGAGTTTTATGCCAAGTTTTCAAAATATGAGTTCTGGTTGCAGTCAGTGGCATTCTTAGGCCATGTGGTATCTAGTGAAGGAATAAAAGTAGACCCACAGAAGACAGAAGCAGTCAAGAACTGGCCTAAGCCGACAACGCCAACCAAAATTAGGAGTTTCTTGGGGTTAATTGGCTACTATAGAAGGTTTGTGGAGGGGTTTTCCTCACTTGCAGCTCCATTAACTAAGTTAACTGAGAAAGCAGTTAAGTTGCAATGGTTAGACACTTGTGAGCAGAGTTTTCAAGAGTTAAATAAGAGGTTGACCACTACATCTGTGTTAACCTTGCTGACAGGTTCGGGTGGATTCACAGTGTATTGTGATGCCTCTAGAGTGGGCCTTGGTTGTGTTCTTATGCAAAATGGAAAAGTTATTGCTTATGCTTCGAGGCAGTTAAAGAATCATGAAAAGAACTAACCCACACACGACTTGGAGCTTGCAGCAGTGGTGTTTGAATTAAAAATATGGCGACACCACCTTTATGGCGAGCATTCTGAAGTGTATACAGATCACAAAAGCCTCTAGTACATTTTCAAGCAAAAAAACCTAAATTTGAGACAGAGAAGGTGGCTCGAGCTATTGAAAGATTATGACATCAATATCCTTTATCACCCAGGCAAAGTTAATGTGGTAGCAAATGCACTTAGTAGGAAGTCAATGGGTGTCTTGGCCCATCTTGCAATACAAAGGCGATCTTTGGGTCGAGAAATTCGAAAACTAGCAAAAGATGGAATTAGATTGGATGAGACCGAAGAAGGAGAAATAATTGCTTATGCCTTAGCGCAATCCTCCCTTGTTGCGCATGTTAAGGCTAAGCAAGATGAAGATCTGTACTTAGTGAAACTAAAAGAATGAGTCAGAAGCAAAGAAATCACTGCTTTCAATCTAGGAAGTGACAGAGTTTTGAAGTTGAATGATCGGTTATGTGTTCCTGATGTAGATGGTCTTAGGAAGTCCATAATGGAGGAAGCTCACAGTTTGAGGTACTCTATCCACCCAGGTGCTACCAAAATGTATCCAGATTTGAAAGACTTGTATTGGTGGAAAGCCATGAAGAAACAAGTAGCAGATCATGTGGCTAAATGTTTAAATTGCCAGCAAGTCAAAGCCGAGCATCAGAGGCCTGGTGGCCTAGCTCAAGACATAGAGATACCAAAGTGGAAGTGGGAGATGATTAATATGGATTTCGTAGTAGGTCTACCTCGCACATACCATAAACATGATTCAATCTGGGTTATTGTAGACCAACTAACAAAGTCCATGCATTTCCTACCAATAAAGATGACAGACTCTACAGAGCAGTATGCATAGCTGTACATCAAAGAAATAGTCTGATTGTATGGTACTCCAGTTTCAATCATATCTGACAGAGACCCTTAGTTCACAACGTATTTTTGGCAGGTATTTTAGAAAAGATTAGGTACCAAGGTCAATTTAAGCACTATTTTTCATCCACAGACCGATGGCCAGGCAGAAAGGACAATTCAGACTCTCGAAGATATGATGCGTGTGTGTGTTATATATTCTGGAGGTAATTGGGATGATCACTTTCCACTTATAGAATTTGCTTACAATAACAGCTATCAAGCCAGCATTGGTATGGCTCCTTATGAAACGTTGTATGGGCGGAGATGTAGATCTCCAGTGGGTTGGTTTGAACCAGCAGAGGTATCATTGATTGGTCCAAAGTTTGTTTATGAGGCCTTGGAGAATGTTCAGCTAATTAGAGTAAGACTTAAAGCGGCTCAGAGTCGTCAAAAGTCTTATTTGACAAGAGGCATCGGGAGTTAGAGTTCATGGTCGGTGATAAGATGTTTTTGAAAGTTTCACCAATGAAAGGAGTTATGAGGTTTGGTAAGAAAGGGAAACTTAGCCCTAGATTTATCGGATCTTATGAAATTCTAGAAAAGAAAGGAAAGGTGGCTTATAAGCTATCGCTACCCGTTGAGTTGTCCTCTGTTCATCCTGTCTTTCATGTGTCTATGCTTAGAAAGTACATTCATGATGAGTCGCATATAATTCCTGCCGATACCATAGAAATTAAAGAAGATTTGATTTATTAAGTGGTACCTATAGAAATTCTCGATAGACAAGTAAGAAAGTTGAGAACAAAAGATTTAGCATCGGTATAGGTTTTGTGGAGTAATCATGATTCAAAAGAGGCTACGTAGGAGGTCGAGGAAGATATGAGAAAGAAATATCCATATTTATTTGAGGAAAAAGGTATGTGAACCTAAGTTTGGTTTGACAGTTATATTTTATTTATTAAATACAAGTTAGCAAGTATTTCTATCCTTCCTAGATTATACTTAGTTATTTTAGTAATTTATTTTATGCCGTAGTATATTTAATTCATTAAAGTGATTTACTTGTGCTAAAGTTGTTGTGCTTTAGATTCTTGTTGGTTATTGTGGTACCTCCTTGACAGAGTGTGAATAATTAATTTATAAGCTCTGTATGGTGACTATGAATGCCTGTAATGGTATCTTTGGTTGTTGTTGGTGTAGTTGTGGTATTTGTGATAGGGAAATGTTTTTGGATAGTCTAATTTACAAGGGAAACGCTGGCAAAATTTTTGAAAATTTAGGGAGTTAGCCAAATTTTGAGTTTCTTGGAAGAATGAGTAGTGCTAAGAAAACTTAAGAGGTTGAAGGACCTAAGGGATGATTGTTAGCTTAATAATAAGGCCCTAGCAACATTCGAGGACGAATGTTTTTAAGGAGGGAAGATTGTAACTATGACGACCCGGCCAGTCGTCTTAAGAATTAATACCCCGATCCCCTATTAACTGCTTCCCCTAAGTTCATTTCTGCTATTTTGGTTTGCCGTGATGTTCGGTATTGGGTTTCGGAGAGTTTTGGGACACTTAGTCCCTAAATGAGAGCTTAAGTGTTGAAAAGTAGTCCGTAGTCGGGACAATGTGAATACGACCTCGGAATGGAAATCTGATGGTTCCGTTAGCTCTGTTAGGTGATTTCGGGATTGGGAGCATGTTCGGAATGTATTTTAGAAGTCCGTAGCTCATTTAGGCTTGAAATGCCAAAGTTTCAATTTTGAAATTTCCGGTCCGATAGTGAGTTTTTGATCCGAGGGTCGGAATTGAATTACGAGAGTTGTTGTAGCTTCTATAGGTGATTTGGGATGTGTGTGCAAATTTTTAGGTCATTCGGAGGTGTTTTGGTCGGGTTTTTGGTCAAATGCGAGTTTCAGGA
This sequence comes from Nicotiana glauca, assembly GCA_026770625.1. NCBI lineage: Eukaryota > Viridiplantae > Streptophyta > Magnoliopsida > Solanales > Solanaceae > Nicotiana > Nicotiana glauca. The sequence continues at coordinate 58,122 of MU700593.1, read as the reverse complement.
GTTTTAGAAGAACTTAGGCTTGAATCCGATATAATTTGATAGTTTTGGTGGTTGTTGAGATGTTTGGATGATTGGACCAAGTTTGAATGATGTTTTAGGATGGGTTGGCACTTTTGGTTGAGGTCCAGGGGGCCTCGGGGTGATTTCGGATGGCTATCCGAATGAGTTTTGGACTTGTAGCATTTCTAAAGTTTTCGGGTTCTGGTATTTCCGCACCTACGGAAAAGGGATCGCCGGTGCGGTCCCGCAGATGCGGATAATACATCGCAGGTGCGAGATTGGCTTGGGAGTGCTAGTTTCCATATATGCGAAGGAGGAGCCGCATCTGCGGTATCGCAGATGCGGCGATGGCATCGCAGATACGGATTTTAGGCATGTGGGAGTTTCCGCAGAAGCGGATGGTAGCCGCAAATGCGGATTTGCGATCGCAGAAGCGGTCTTGGCTTAAGAAAATGGCCGCAGAAGCGAAAGAATTTTGCAGAAGCGGAAACCGCAGATGCGGTGCTTGGATCGCAGATGCGAAAAATGTCTAGGAAGAAGGGTTTTAAAGTTTCATTTTGTTCCGCGAGCTAAGCTATTGTTCCACCATTTTTGGACATCCTTGAGAGCTTTTGGACGGGAATTGAAGAGGGATTCGATTGGGTTTGATTGGAGGTGAGTTATATGACCTAAAAATATGATTTAATTGTAGAATCAACCTAGAAATTCATGAAAATTTATCAAAAAGGGGGAAGAAGTAGGACTTGAGTTTTGGTATTTCAAATTGGGTTTTGATGGGTCATTTGAGCTCGAATTTCGGAGTTCTTGTTATGAATAGACTAGTGAGAGTACGAGGGTTCTAAAAATATGAAAGTTTTCCGGTTCCGAGGCGTTGGTCTGAGGGGTGTTTTGGTCATTTTACCTAATTTCACGCCTTAACTTTGAATTAAATAGTAGAATCAGTTGTTTGCGATATTATTTATAATATGTAATTGACTTGAATAGATTTGGGCCATTTGGAGTCAGATACTCATGGCAAAGGCGTGGTTCCTAGTTGATTTTTGAGCCGGTTCGAGGTAAGTGGCTTGTCTAACTTTGTGTGGGGGACCTTTCCCCTTGGGATATGATATTTGGTAATTGAATGCCTTGTACGTGAGGTGACGAGCGTAGCTTTTGGCTAAAATAATCCTTAACTATATCATAAACCTAAGGTATATCCCCGGGTTACCTCAGTAAACAAAAAACTTCCCTATATCATCTAAAAAATGGCAAGAATCATCCTTCTGTTAACTTCTGTCAAAAAAAACTAACAGCATTAGCAAAAAGCATGTCAAGCACGTGCCTTTCTCCCTAAATTTTCCCTTTCTGTCCCTTCCGGATTGTCTTTTACCTTCAGCGAAGCAGATGCTTCTGAGCTGAGCATTCTTTAATTCTATGTAGGTTAATACCTACGGGAGTAGTTTTGTTGGGGAGCTGTGAGAAAGCTATATTTTGCTCTCTCCAACTAGTACGTTAGGCTGGTAGCAAGGAAAATCTAAAAGAAAAGAAGGATTTAGTTGGCTTTGGTAGGGAAACTAGAAGAAGGGTCGGGCATGATGCACGCTTGTTCCAGTACAACAAGAGAAGACTGAATTGATTGCTTTTAAGTAAAAAATGAGCGAAGTATTATCATTACAAATATTCTTTAAAACTTTGCCTCATAAGTTGTTGTCGCATATTCATTATAAATACCTGTCACAAAAAAAATACTTTTATTATAATTGCCAAGTCTTATAATGATTAAGCAAATTACTTTCTCATCTTGAATTAGAATCTGAGAAGAGTTTGTTTTGCCCAGTGGGATATATATGTGACTCCTTCAATATAGAAGGAATTGGCCTGAGATTTCATTCCAGGTGTGCAAATTATCCATTAACGGGAGTAGAAACCCTCCGCTTCAACTTTTCTATGCCATTATCAACTGAAAGAGCTTTGGTTTTTGATGAAATTTGTATTCCTACAATGTCATAGTGCCTCATCAGATAAGAAAAAGGTCTAAAAGTCCATAAAGGGCATTTTACAAAAGTCTTTGAAAATAACTTTGAAGCAACCTTCCATAAAACATATTTCTGCCTAATTACTTTCTTCCAAATCCTTCATTCTTTTGGGTTGAGTTCTTGTGGTTGGGAAATCAAAGAGTGCGACCTTATGTCAATAAAAAATAGATTGTGGAATTTGATTATACAAGCAGAGAGATCCAGAATTTAAATTTTATGGGTTCCTATGCTATCTTAAGTAAATAAAATAAATAACTGAGTTCACAATAAAAAAATTATGGATATTTAGTGAATTTTTTAACACATATACAAAGTACGTGCAAAAGCTACTGGGTCCATGAGAACCCACATATAATGGGCTGGATCCACCAGTCTACAAGCCGTGTCTTAGTTTTGTCTTAAACTTGTAATGTGTATTTTAAAAGTTCAACAAAACCTTTAGTTTTTGAAGCCTTAGTTTAGAGAAGGTAGAAGACAATCCAGAAGGGACAGGAAGGGAAAATTCAGGAAGAAAGGCACGTGCTTGACATGCTTTTTGCTAATGCTGTTAGTTTTTTTTACAGAAGTTAACAGAAGGATGATTCTTGCTATTTTTAGATGATATAGGGATATTTTTTGTTTACTGAGGTAACCCAGGGATATACCTTAGGTATGATATAGTTAATGGATGATTATAACCAAAAACTCTGACGAGCGCGTACTTGAGCTAATTGTCGAAAATCTGGTTTTACTTTAAATATCTAGCCTGAGTTTCTGTCTTACCTGCTTTATTCTACTTGCAATTATAGCCTTCTTAGATTAGAAAAGCATGCATAGCTGACCTAAATTGCCTATTTACTTAAGTTGCCTTTATTGTTCTACGTAAAGCCTGTTAGGCTAGAACTACTTGTTGCCTTGTATTTTTTTGTGCTTTAGTTCTGAATATCTTATTGTTGTGGATGCATATTTACATTGGGAGTACGGATGTATCCGGTAGCTCCCCCCTTGCTTGTTTACTTTGGGATTATGGGTTAGATTCCTGATAGATCCCCCCTGTCTATTTACTTTGGGATTGCGGGTTCGATTCCCGATAGATCCCCCTGCACATTTACTTTGGGACTGCGGGTTAGATTTCTGATAGATCACCCTACACATTGATAGTTGGACTATGGGACGGTATCCCGGGAGATCCTTCGGACATGCACATATGATGGACTATGAGATGGTATCCCGGGAGACCAACTGGACAGATGATAAAAAGGACTACAGGACGGTAACTTGGGAGATCCTCATTGTTACCATTGGTATTGAGCTGAACATATTCCGTGTTTACTCCATTCCTTGTGTAATTGTTATTGCTTTGTTTGGCCTGTCTATTCTCATTGTTGTACTCATTATTACTGTCATTTTTCATATTGTTAATTCATATTATATTGTTTAACCTCAGTAGGGACCTGACCTTCCTCGTTACTACCAAACCGAGGTTAGGCTTGGCACTTACTGAGTACTGCTGTGGTGTACTCATGCCCCTTCTGCGCATGTTTTTCATGTGCAGATCTAGGTATCTCCACTCAGGCGTACTATCCTCGAGGCGGCGAGATCTAGCGTAGACTTCGAGGTATATCTACCGCGTCCGCAGACCAGGAGTCTCTATTCTGTTCCAGCTTTAGTAGTTAATCTATCCTTTTCTTTCAGTTGTTTAGACATTCTGGAGTTAGAGCAGTGTATTACATTTCTATTAGCCTATGGTTCCCGTGCATTTTCGGGTTTTGGGATGAGATTTTAGACTTCCGCGATTTATTTTTTAAGCTGTGTATGCCAGGTGGTACTTATATATCATTTCCTTCTAATTTTGCTTTGTTTAATTAAATGATTTCCGCAAGTTATGTTATTTTTCCGCATTGTTAGGCTTATCTAGTCGTAGGGACTAGGTGTCATCACGACATATTCACGGAGGATGAACTGGGGTCGTGATAGTAACACACCTCAAATTTATAAAAGTTTCGAGACACGCTAATTATTCAACTAAATTATTGCTATTTTTATTATTTTTATCTTGCATATATATATATATATATATATATATATATATTAATAATTTTATTATTATTAATTATTAAAAGTGGGTATCATTAATTATTAGTTAAGTTAAAAAAAAAAAGGAAAAGGGCCTAAAAGCCCATAAAAAGGCTATTGGAAAATAAAAGGCTCCAAGCCTTAAAAAGAAACAGAACCCACGTTCTGATTCATCAAAAAGGGCGGAAGGCTTTTGCCTTAGACGAAAATCATAACAGTATGAAATAGAGGCTTCTTATCACGCAGGCAACGGAAAATCTAGGATTCTTTACAAATCACTAATTCTCAAATTCAGGTATATAAAATTCCCTATTGCCAATTACCTTATAATAGTAATAGGTGAGAACGGAATAGTTATTCCCTTCTTTCTCTATATCAACACTAAAGTTCCGTGTTTAGGTGCAAAATTTTAAAATTTATTAAAATGCACTGGTTGTTGTAGAATTTATTGTTCGACTGGTGTCAATTGGAGTAGGCCTACGTATTAGCTCGAGAAGTTTTGAGGTGAGTTGATATAACATTTTACTAAAGTGGTTTAACTCACAAAAGCACGCATACAAAGTGTTTGATGAATTGCATAAAAGAGATGATATATACTTAATTGGAGTGAGTAAGAACTTATTAGCTTAGAATTATTTTCCAGCTAAAGTTTAGATGATTATTTTGATATATGTGCATAAATTTCAGATTTTTATGTTATTCTTACATGTCATTTTCATGTTGAAAATTCATGAAGGAGCAAGAATCTTTATAAATACTTTTGAATGTTTATTTCATTTTTATGCCATGCCTTACATTTAAGGATACCAGTATGGTTATGTACAAAAGATTTAGACTTGAAAAATCACAAGAAGAAGTTTTGGAAAGAAAAGATTTTTGGGAGTATCCTTTATTCTGAGAAGGGGTCATCGTCCAGGCCGAGGGTCCTGACCAGGGCATTGACTTCCTGAAACTACTTGTGCCATAGTAGGGAGCACACGAGCTGGGGGTCTCGTTGCTGAGAATTTACTTAGCCATACTAAGCTATGATACATTAGTGCTGAGAACCTTGAATCGAGTGGCACCTCGTGGAGTGGGCCGATTCGATCAGGTTGGGATCGAACCCATGCCGATCACACGGTGATTGAGACAGAATTAAGTGAGGATAGTTGGAACTCCCAAAGTATAAAGAGAAGTATTTTTTTGAAAAAGAAAAGAATTTCTTTTAGAATATTCATAAACTTCTATTATGCAATTATTTAGAATTATTTTTATAAGCTTTATGTTTTACATGCATTTAGAACATTTGCTCATAATGTATATGTTTTTAAAGTTTCTTCCCTTGTTGTTGAAACTCACTAAGTATAATGGTTAGTACTGATGTTCTCTTTTGGAAACCTACGTTGGTCTGCGGTACAACGTAGGAACCGAATTTGCAGGCGAGCAGGCTACAAGTTAGGACTTCCTTCTTTTCCAGTGCTATTGGTAAGCTCCGCTTTTGTTCGTGGAGTATTCCTTAGAGTCACCTTTATTTAGTTATTTCTTTGTTACTTAGAGAACTGGCCAGGAAATCTCATGTCCTGAGCAGTGCTTCAGTATATCAGTAGAGGTTTCATAGACATAGTCATTGGGTTGAGATTCAGATGTTTTTCATAATAACTTGGCAGTAATTCAGTAGTCACTACGAATAAAGTTTTGGAGTTGATTTATTTAAATATCTGAATTAATCAAAATTATTTGGTTAGAGTATTTCCTTGTTGCATATAAAGTTTGGAGTTATAATAGATTTGATAAGCAGAGATGGTTCGTTCGGTCATATTTAGTGATCGAGTGCCGGTCTCGGCTTGTTCAGAAAATTGGTTGTGACATCAAAGTACTTTATTTTTGAGAAACTTACACGAATGTCCCAAATAAATATCAACTTACCAACCTCTAACCATTGAATATAGACTTACCAAAAATAGCCAACAAAAATTGAAAAATTAAATAATAGGGTTCTTTCTCTCAAAGAATCACATGCAAAAATCACCTTCCATATTTTTAAGCGTGATTATCAACACTAGATACAAGACAAAAAGGAATTTTATGGATGAGGTAGCAAATAAGGTGATTAAATACAAAAAATATATACAATATTCCAAAAATCTAAACAAAAAGGAACTTTTTCAATGGATATAGTTGACATTCATTCAAAATATATAGATAAGTCAATATACAAAATTTGAGGAAGATTGGAGGTGATTTGGACTGGTTTTGTATGAAAATTCGTAGTTAAATCGAGTTCAAAAATGTTTTCTGAGACACATGTATCACGCATGTATCTCACTGTAACATCCCGAAAAAACGATGAAGTACTTAAGCGCTATTAAGAAAGGTGATGTGCGCTAATTATATTATTTTGTCTACGAACGAGGATTTATCAATATCATGGATATCAATTGGATATGATAATAATTGTACGAATAATATTATAAGTTACTTGGGGCCTTAGGACATGCCTAAGTGTGAGCCAAGTTGGAAAAACTATATGATAGGGTAAAATTCCAAAAGAATGCGCACAAGACCCTACTTTGGACGCGAATGTATGCATATATATATGGTTTTATATGATGGACAATATACCATATTAAAGGTCTTTGAGTCTAGTTTCCAACGCTTCAAACCGTTCGTCATTTGGACATTCCTACACAAAGTTATGATCAAATTACCGAAGGCTGGAAAATGCAATCCGGTGTCAAATCTGCGACCGCAAAACCTGTCGCATTTCGTACATTGCGGTTGCATTTCTGTCGCAGACTGGGCCAGTGTAGCCCAGTTTTAGGTGCTGATTTTGCGGAGCATTATGCGGCCAGCATTCTCGTTCTGCAGTCCGTTCTGCTATAGCAGACCCGACTTCGGAGGGTTAATTCCCCTATTTTCATGACCCGACCCAATTTTGATAAATAGGCTTTGGGGTTCATTTTGGGGTGATTTTCTGAGCATTCTAGGGAGAGGTGATATCATATTAGAGAGAGAATAGGGAACTCACCATTTAAATCATCTAATCTTGCATCAATCTCCAAGAATCAAAGAACCCAATCACAAGTTCTTCATCAAAGAGGTAAGGTTCTATACCCTAGTCTTCAATCTCGTTTTTGGGTGATTGTTGAGTAAGAATTCATCTGAAAACTATAGATAAGTCACTTGTGGTCATTGTTAGTCAATAATATGGGATTATCATCAAATATCCTAACAAGATTACTTATTTTGGGGTGAAATCCGAATGTTTGAGCCTATGTATTTGAAAATAAAATTTGATGATTTGGAGGCTGAATTGTTGTTAGATTTTAGTAAAATTTGTATGGTTGGACTCATGGTTGAATGGATTGTCGGATTTTGTGAGTTTCGTCGAATTCCGAAGCATGGGCCCGGGGGCCGGGTTTTAGCAATTTTGGGATTTTGATGTTAAATTGGATATTTTCGAGTGGGCTTCGCTCCCTTAGCATATTTTAATGATTATGTACTGATTCTGGCTAGATTTGGAGCATTCAGAGGTTGATTCGTGCGGGCGAGGCATCACGGGCTAGAGTTTGGACCAGATCGAGGTGAGTAATATTTGTAAATGACATTCTGAGGGTTTGAAACCCCGAATTTGCACACCATAGTGCTGTATTGAGGTGACTTACACGCCGGATAGCGAGCGTGGGGTAGAGTACCATTGGGGATTGTGACTTGTTCCATCCCGATTGATGAAATTAGTGCGTATTTGACTGAAACTACTTGTTATCATCATAATTTGGGCTGATTGCCATATTTGGGCTTCGTGGCAATTATTTGAACCCTTCTGGGATTGTTGTCGATAATTCCTGACAAATTTAATTATGTATTTGAACTCAGTCATGTATTTTCCACTGTTTTAAAAACTCAGCCAATATTTATATCTTAAGCACTCGAAATGATATTTCCATAAATTATTTTGGGGCTAAGCATCATGCTTTATTGTTGCCCGAGTGGCTTATGTGATTATGTTGACTGAGTAAGGTCGAGGGACTGTATTGTGAGGATACTTATGGATCAGGCTACGCGCCGCAGCAGTGTTATATCAATATTGAGGCCGAGATCCTGGTTGATTACTTGATCTTGAGGCTGAGAGCCTGGTTGATTATATTGATATTGAGGCCGATAGCCTGGTTGATGCCATGAGATGGCTTGATATTGCGCTTGGGTTGTGGGAGCCCCTCCGGAGTCTGTACACACCCCCAGTGAGCGCCGTTGACGATAAATAAATGGATGGCTCGGGATGCACGCCGCAGTGGGTACCAGAATGTACTGTACTATGCATGGCATTGCACTTATGCATTTGTTCTTATCTATATTATCTGTTATAATATTTCTGCACTCTTATTTCATTGGCTTTTATGCTACTTCTTGCAATAATTACCTGATATCCTAGCGCTATCTGTTAACGGAGTGTTGTGCCTGAGGGGCTGACTTCTGTGCTTGTTTGCACTACTTGTTTTGCATTCATTTGCTTAACTGTTGGAAAAAGACATATTAAAAAGAGGTTTTAAACTGAGCTAAGATATTTCTAAAGATTTCACTGTTTCACTGTTTTCTCAAAGGGTTTATACTGCTCATATATAGGATGATGGCTTGCTTTACGTGATTTCTTACTGCTCAATTGTTATTTACCCTTATTACTCTCTGAGTTAGAGTAATCACTTTTCTCCCTGCACCTCGTGTGCAGTTGCAGGTATTTATTCACCAGGCAGCAGGTATAGGCTGTTTGGAGGCAGAGTTGTAAAAGCTTAGCAAGGTGGCTGTCAGCATTCGCAGCATCGCTTTTCTCCCCTTGTAAAAGCTTTTGTATATTTCAGACCTTGTAGTTGTATTTATACTCTAATAGATGCTCATGACTTGTGACACCTCGGTTAGGGCTGTGTTGGGTTGGATTTCCGCATCTTTAACTATAATTTTCCGCTATTTGGTATCCTTAAACCATGTTGTACTATAATTGAGCTAAATAATTATTTTAAATGGGTGAATTGGGTTAACTGGCTGGCTTTGTCCTCACGAGAGGCAATCACGACCAGGTTCGGGATTTGGGTCGTGACAAATTGGTATCAGAGCCTAGGTTACTAGGTCTCACGAGTCATGAGCAGGTTTAGTAGAGTCTCGTGGATCGGTACGAAGATGTATGTATTTATCCTCGAGAGGCTACAGAACCTTTAGGAAAACTTCACATTCTTGAATTCTTATCGTGCGTCCTTGATTCAGCTTGAAAAGAAACTCTTGAAATTCCTTCCACGCATTCGTATGCGTGCATGAGCGCTCAGTATCAGATATGCTTTGATGGCTTATGATTCCCCGATCAAGGGGCGAGATTTGATCTCTGTAAGTTTGATGTTGTGCCAGTCTGGAGCACTTGAGGACGGATCTTTGCCTATGGCTTGAGTACCGAGGTACTGATTATGTGAGGAAGTGTTTTGAACTTATATGTTCGGTATTGTCCCTATTGGTGGGAATGACGACTGGATAGCTATGTGATGAGTATATTAGTACTGCGAGATGTTTATGTATGATTTGGAAGTGTCGAGGAGGATCTGTTGGATGATAGGTGAACTATTAAGTGTATGATTTCCATTGTGAGTGGAAGTGTAGCTCCGAGTATGGGCGTGTGAAGAATCTTTTCAAGTCTCCTAGTAGGAGTGAAGTAAATTGCATGTGTGCGGTATGAGTTCAGACTCAGGAAGACTAAGTGGCTGTGTAATGTGTATGACGGTGGAAGGTGTACAGAAATGTTATATTGAGGCGAAGCAGGTGGGTTATCACCTGTGGAGTGTTCTGAAGTGGTGTGATCCTTATGTGTATGTTGGAAGATCTCATGTGTAAGTGAAAAGTATGTATTGAAATTTGGAATTTTGGGTCGCCTAAGAGAGTGGGCTTAACCATTGTGGGGATGAATGCGAGATTTGCAGAAGATTTACAGTACTAGATGATCTGTGTTTTCACAAACTTATAAATGATTTGAGTTTAGTCTCACTACGGTATTGTGGCATCAATAGAGTATAAGTATTATGAGTTATTGAGTGTACTCTTATCTATGGCTTCGAGCCAAGTGGGGGAGTCTGTTATTGATTTGTTGATTGTACGACTAGGTGCTATGTTAGTTGTAGTTTGAGGCGTTCGAGTGAATCAGTTATGGCCCGCGGAGATTGAGACCAAGGATGGCTCGAGTAATGGAAAATTTTGACAAGGTTATATTATGCTTCATAGTGTGAGAGAATCATGAGATGTTTTGAGTTGTTATTGACAAATAATGCTCGGTGCATAGAAAAAAAAAGTGGCTTGGCTGCATCAATGTAAGGTTATATGCTGTAGGGGTCAGAAGTTCTAATAAGGCGCAGGTTGTTCGATTCTTTTGATCGGGTAATTGCGGTTCGAGTTGAGTGAATGACTCTAGAGAATGGTTTTAATGTGTTCAAGATTCTACATGCAACAATTGAGTATTTTAAAGTTGTATATGCAATTAGAATCGGAATTTTCATTGGGAGATGTCAAGACTTGTAGTATTTTCTATACTAATTATGGGATTCCATGTATCAGTATCAGGAGAGTAAAGGTAACAGATTTAGATTCGCATGAAATCTCTTTAGAGTAAAGCATTTTTGAGTGTGGTGCTCATGGGGAATATCTGAGAGAGTATTCAGAGACTTATGAGCCTTAGACGGTGTGGCTTTATGCTTGGTTCTGTGTGGTAAGTATGAGTTGAGGAAATTGTGGTGCTACGGTAAAAGGCAATGTGGTTAAGTTGATGCTACTTCAGTAGTATTGCAGCACCTTCTTGTTAGATTGACTACTGATATTCGAGTTTGCTTGGTGGCGCAGAAGAATTTTTGAGCATCTCTCGTGGAATGATTGGGATCAGGTATGGTGATTCATGTGATATATGGAGTTAGTGATTGGGAGTTATCATGTTCAGGCTATGTTGTGGTTGCGGGTCGTGTGTATCGGCACTGTTTAGCGACTATCGGGTTTGGTGACCCGAGTGGATCTTTTGTTGCTTGGTAGGTCAAATTTTGAACTTGATATTGGTTGCAGATAGGTTGTCTCCGGGTTGTGTTATTTTGGGCTATTGTGCTAAGGCGACACCATTGGCTGTGCCGGAAATGCCACAAATTGAGTGGCGAGGTTCGACGGATTATGTTCATGGTAGAGTGGCTTCATATTTCAAGGACCTAGCGGAGGGTTGGGAAGGATTGTCTTCCTTCTTTGGGCTCTCGTGATGGATGTAAATGTAGAGGCTCCTCATATTGATTCAGTTTCGGTGGTGAGGAACTTTTCAGAAGTGTTTCTAGTTCCCAGGTTATTGATTTCGGTATTGATTTGATGTCAGGCACCGTATCGTATGTCGCCGGCAGAGTTAAAAGAGTTTAAGGAGCAGCTTTAGGATTTTCTCTATAAGGAGTTCGTTGGCAGGCCAATATGGATGCGTGTTTTAATTTGAGTCGGCTCGGTTGGCCCTAGATTGTATTGTCGATGGATGTGTTGATTCGATTGTTATTGATATTATTAGTAATCTGGGGAGGTCTGGGAGTTACCTTCATGTGTTGCGAGGTGTTATGATTTGTTGGTTATAGGCACATATGGTGCGGTTTTATTGGGGTCTCATAGTGGAAGTCGAGCGGGAAGAGTAATTGGGTGTTGCTCGATGAATGGCATATTGGTTATGTCCTTTCGGGTTTGCGTGGTGTATTTTATTTTCTTCACCGTGGGTTTGATGATTTGATTTTGTTCCAGACCTCAAATGGTGCGTGTTTGTCGATTTCGAGCATAGTGACTTGAGGTGTTACATGTGGAGCAGTATTTGGATAGGATCACATATTGCAGCGAAGTTATGTGGAAATTGCGATTCCCCGATCAATTACATGATTAATGGTTTTCTTCCTATTTATGCTATGATATTTCCAGATCAAGGCAATTTGAGAAAATTGGGCATATGCACATACATATGGCCTTCTCACAGAATTTGATGAGTTGGATTTAAATAATGTTCTATGCCAAAAAGGCAGGATTACATCTGAATAGCTGGAATAGTTATATTTGGTGATATAAGGTCATTGGACCTAGAATGAGTACTATTAAATGTGATTACGGTATATTTGGGAGAATAATATCGGGAGTGTACGGAGATTTTGGAATGAGACTTTATGGGAAATGGAGTTTCATAATAGTACTTGGGTGGTTTCGAGCAGTTATTGTGATCGAAAATGGTGTTGCGAGTATGCGAGTTGCATAGTATATTGTGTAGTTGTATTTGGGGTCATGGTTAAAATCTTAACAGAACTTGTTCTAATTCATACAGTGTGTTGACGTGAAATTCGGGTCTTGAAAAGAAATTTTTGGATGTTGGAAGTTTGATTCCAAGGTTTATGGGCTAAGGCCAAATTAGTAATTTTCAGTTATATGGTATCGTCGGGCCTCTATGGTATAGGATGACGTGGGATTACCCTCGGGTATGCATGTGTGATAGGTGAATTAGTAATTTGAAGGTTCAAATATATCAAAGAAGAAGCCTTACCCTGTGATCAAATATATGGGATATGAAATTTTATCATCATTTTTGTACCAGAACATCTTAGAGTAATTATTGGAGGTCGATAAAAGTTTAGTTCAGATGTTTGGCGTATAGATTTAAAGTTGAAGAAAGTGAAAGAGTTATTCTCAATATTCTCCCCATAAGGATGTTATGTGAATTTCTAATACAGTTAAAGTATGGGTAGTCACATCGGGCCTTATGAAATTCCGAAGGGAATATGCCAAACTATGAGTATAATGCCTCCCTATTATTTTTCTCTATGTATTTTGCGCTTTCATGTACCTATGTCTAAGAAGGTAGTTGAAAATCCCTTGTGTATCATTCCAGTGGAAAAATACTAAAGGTAAAGCTAATGGGTAATTAGCTTATGAGGGGAATCTATTTGTCATACTAGCTAGATAAGTTTGGGGGTTGAGATCGTTTCTGTAAATATATTATGACGAAATCTATGAGTCGAGGAGCCCACCTTGAAGGTGGAAAACATTAAGGAAAGAAAATGTTCTTACTTGGTTGAATAGCCCAATAATGGAGGATCGAAAGGTATTTTCTATGTGTTACGATTCAAATAGGTGCAACACATGTCCATGTATCAATTTTGATAATATAATGCATCTAATATTGAGATTAATGTTGTTGATATACATTGTGATGCTTTGTAAAGTTGTGGATGTGTTGTTAGGATGGTTTTGGTGATTCTCTGACAGGTGGATAGGCCCAATTACGAAGGAGACTCTGCCAAAAAAATTTGAAAATATTTGGGACTTAGTAAAAATTTGGGAGCTGGAGGTGCACGAGAAAATGGTTAAATTATGTTATGTGTTTGGGAGAAGACTTTAATTCTCATTCGAGGACGAATGATCCTAAGTGGGGGAGAATGTAACACCCCGAAAAAATGTTGAAGTACTTATGCGCTATTAAGAAAGGTGACATGCGCTAATTATATTATTTTGTCTACGAACTAGGATTAATCAATATTATGGATATCAATTGGATATGATAATAATTGTACGAGGAATATTATAAGTTATTTGGGGCCTTAGTACATGCCTAAGTGTGAGTCAAGTTGGAAAAACTATATGATATGCTAAAATTCCAAAAGAATGCGCACAAGACCCTACTTTGGACGCGAATATATGCATATATATATATGGTTTTATGTGATGAACAACATACCATATTAAAGGCCTATGAGTCTAGTTTCCAACGCTTCAAACCGTTCGTCATTTGGACATTCCTACACAAAGTTATGATCAAATTACCAAAGGCTGGAAAATGCGATCCGGTGTCAAATCTGCGACCGCAAAACCTGTCGCATTTCGGACATTGCAGTCGCATTTCGGACATTGCAGTCGCATTTCTGTCGCAGACTGGTCCAGTGTAGCCCAGTTTTAGGCGCCGATTTTGCGGAGCATTATGCGGCCAGCATTCTCGTTCTGCAGTCTGTTCTGCTATAGCAGACCCGACTTCGGAGGGTTAATTCCCCTATTTTCATGACCCGACCCAATTTTGATAAATAGGCTTTAGGGTTCATTTTGGGGTGATTTTCTGAGCATTCTAGGGAGAGGTGATATCATATTAGAGAGAGAATGGGGAACTCACCATTTAAATCATCCAATCTTGGATCAATCTCCAAGAATCAAAGAACCCAATCACAAGTTCTTCATCAAAGAGGTAAGGTTCTATACCCTAGTCTTCAATCTCGTTTTTGGGTGATTGTTGAGTAATAATTCATGTGAAAACTAGAGATAAGTCACTTGTGGTCATTGTTAGTCAATAATATGGGATTATCATCAAATATCCTAACAAGATTACTTATTTTGGGGTGAAATCCGAATGTTTGAGCCTAGGTATTTGAAAATAAGATTTGATGATTTGGAGGCTGAATTGTTGTCAGATTTTGGTAAAATTTGTATGGTTGGACTCATGGTTGAATGGGTTGTCGGATTTTGCGAGTTTCGTCGAATTCCGAAGCATGGGCCCGGGGGCCGGGTTTGAGCAATTTTGGGATTTTGATGTTAAATTGGATATTTTCGAGTGGGCTTCGCTCCCTTAGCATATTTTAATGATTATGTACTGATTCTGGCTAGATTTGGAGCAATCAGAGGTCGATTCGTGAGGGCGAGGCATCACGGGCTAGAGTTTGGACCGGATCGAGTTGAGTAATATTTGTAAACGATATTTTGAGGGTTTGAAACCCCGAATTTGCACACCATAGTGTTGTATTGAGGTGACTTACACGCCGGATAGCGAGTGTGGGGTAGAGCACCGTTGGAGATTGTGACTTGGTCCGTCCCGATTGATGAAATTACTGCGTATTTGATTGAAACTACTTGTTATCATCGTAATTTGGGTTGATTGCCATATTTGGGCTTCGTGCCAATTATTTGAACCCTTCGAGGATTGTTGTCGACAATTCCTCACTAATTTAATTATGTATTTGAACTCAGTCATGTATTTTTCACTGTTTTAAAAACTCAGCCAATATTTATGTCTTAAACACTCGAAATGATATTTCCATAAATTATTTTGGGGCTGAGCATCATGCTTTATTGTTGCCCGAGTGGCTTCTGTGATTATGTTGACTGAGTAAGGTCGAGGGCCTGTATTGTGAGGATACTTATGGATCGGGCTACGCGCCGCAGCAGTGTTATATCAATATTGAGGCCGAGAGCCTGGTTGATTACTTGATCTTGAGGCTGAGAGCCTGGTTGATGCCACGAGATGTCTTGATATTGCGCTTGGGCTGTAGGAGCCCCTCCGGAGTCTGTACACACCCCCAGTGAGCGTCGTCGACGATAAATAAATGGATGGCTTGGGCTGCACGCCACAGTGGGTACCAAAGTGTACCGTCATATGTATTGCATTGCACTCATGCATTTGTTCTTATCTGTATTATCTGTCATAATATTTCTGCACTCTTATTTCATTTGATTTTATGCTACTTCTTGCAATAATTACCTGATATCCTTGCGTTATCTATTAACGGAGTGTTGTGCCCGAGGGGCTGACTTCTGTGCTTGTTTGCACTACTTGTTTTGCATTCATTTGCTTAACTGTTGGAAAAAGACATCTTCAAAAGAGGTTTTAAACTGAACTAAGATATTTCTAAAGATTTCACCATTTCACTATTTTCTCAAAGGGTTTACACTGCTCATATATAGCATGATGGCTTGCTTTACGTGATTTCTTACTGCTCAGTTGTTATTTACCCTTATTACTCACTGAGTTGGAGTACTCACTTTACTCCCTGCACCTCGTGTGCAGTTGTAGATATATTCACCAGGCAGCGGGTATAGGCTGTTTGGAGTAATGCTGCATTGTGGGCCGGGCCCGGGCCTAAACAGGCCTAACGGGCCGGGCTTCGCGGTCCCGGGCTTGGTGGGCCTGGGCTCTGGCGGTCCCGGGCTTGGTGGGCCTAGTCGGTGGAACCGGCCCGTGACGGGGCTAAGCCCACTGTGGTCCTGGGCTTAGCGGGCCGGGCTCGTGGGCTTACCGGACCTAATGGGTTTTTTAATTTCCGGACTTTTTTTTTAATTTTTTTTGTTTAATACAATTTCTTGTAAACCATATATGTATGTATATATATAAATTGCTCTTATATATGGATATATAAATATATGTAGTATGTATAATATAGAAATATAATTAATAAAGTGTTTGACGAAAAAGTAAAATAACGAAATAATTGTAAAACTAAATTCGCATGCTTAATAAATTAATAACAAAGTACAACATGAAGCATAATACCTTCAAGAAAATAAAGTACAAAAACGAAAGCCTCCTTAAACTGCCTGTGGAATACCCTCAACACAATGCTTGATATGCCTCCTTAAACTGCCTGTGCCGGACCCTGTACGAAAATTTAAAACTTTACCACAATTCTTGCACTGTAATACTAAGCCTTCTTCATTTTCTTCTAGCACATCATAGTGTTGCGTAACAAATAAGCGCACTCTTTCCGGAAGAGGCATGATTTAACTTGAAAATTGAGATTGAGAGTTGAGACTTTAAGTCTTGAAAAGTGGAGAGTGAGAGATTGAGAGAAATTTAGTTTGTGAAATGAGTTTTGAGTATTGAAATGAAGAAGAGGGAGGGGAGTATTTATAGTGTTAGAAAAGGTTATTTGTGTAATTTGAATAAAAAACAAAAAAACGGCTATATACACAAATCACAATATGGCCGTTTGGGGTGGGGCCCTAATTTTAAAATTTTTTATTTTGTAGTATATATAGTATATAATATATATAATATATGTAGTATACTAGTATATTATGTATGTATATAATATATATTTTATATATATTATGTGTGTGTGTGTGTGTGTGTATATATATATATATATATATATATATATATATATATATATATATATATATATATTATGTGTTTATATATATATATATATATATTATGTGTTTATATATATGTTATGTATATATTATGTGTTTATATATATGTTATGTATATATTATGTGTCCTATGTGTAAAAATAATCTTGTTTTGTAATATATACTAGTATACTATATATATATATAATATATATATATTATGTATATATATATTATGTGTTTATATATATGTTATGTATATATTATGTGTCCTATGTGTAGAAATAATCTTGTTTTGTATTATATATAGTATGTAATATATATAATATATTTAGTATACTAGTATACTATATATATATATATATATTGCAAAGAGATATTCAAAGGCATGTCTTATATTTTTTATTACCAAAAATGGCATATCTTTCTTAGTCTTCTTCCCCCCCAATGGAATGAGCACAACAAGGTACTAATACCACCATTAAAAGGAAAAA
>MU700593.1:24376-39292 GCA_026770625.1 Nicotiana glauca | reverse complement strand
TAAATGATAAATATGATAAATACATCTTACATGGAATATATTACTAAATGCAGGATTTAGTGTTGTTGTAAGTATAACTATAGAACTAGTGTTACTAGAAGCATTAACCATAGAAATTGCCATTATTCTATCATTAAAGCAAAAATATCTACAAATATCTACAACAGTGTTACCAATAAACTTACCTGTGTGGCGTGAATTAATTATTCTATACGCAATAATGCGTTTTTGCATTATTCACTCATCATCTGTCCAATGACTTGTAACAGTTAGATAATCACAGTCATTATTACTTCTACCAATATCAGTTGTAATAGAAATCCGATTACTTATATGAGTAAACAAATATCGCAAATATTGTTCATATTCATGTTTATATTTATAAATATCGCTCTTAACTGTTGCGCGAGGTCAACCTTTATAAGTAGGATTAAAAACTTTTCTAATATAATACACAAAATTAGGATTAGAAGGAAAAGTATATGGTAAGCACATAACAGTAACCATCTTTGCTAATTCTTCACGATCTTTATTAGGATCGTAATATAAAATACCACCGGTCACAGTGTTAATTCCAGGTTGAACTAGATTTGAACCTGTACTAGGGTTAACCGTAGTATCTACACTTGTCCCCTCTTGCTGCGCTTTAATTTGTAAATATCTAGCTTTATCTCTAGGGTGTGTAAATATGTGCCTCGTCAAACTACCCGTGCCGCTACGTTTTCCAGTATATTTATGCGCCAACAATTTCCCACAATTGTTACACTTAGCCTTGTTTTGTTCTCTTACTTGTGTAAAAATTTTCCAAACTAATGATGTTTCTTGGCGTTTAGGAGGTTGTCTATTAAAAGTAGGTATTTCTACAGGTGGGTCGGGCGGTGTATCAGTTGGGTTATTAACAGGACTAGTAGGTGTATCATCTAAATCCGGTCGTGTTTCATCTAAATCCGGTTGGGTTTCAAAAATATTTTCATTGGGATAGAGAACATTCATAATGTCTTCATCTAATTATTCACCTGGTGTAATATTATGGCAAAATTCAGTATCAGTAAATTGAAAACAAGGGTTATCACTATCAAGAATAATTGGAGCAGCAGGACGGGTAACGGGTCTAGGTCGGGGAGCAGGGGGAAGGGTAGTTGGTTGGCGACTACTTTCACCTATTTTAGCTTTTCCCTTACCACCAAACATTTTTTTCAAAGAAAATGCCATATTAATTACAATTATGCAAACTAAAACACAAAAAATATATTCTTAAAACTTAAGAGTTGGAACGAGTTTACCGAATTGTCGAACAACTTTTTAAAAATTGAAAATAGTTGAAGACTTGAATAACTTCAATTCACCAATATCACAAATTTTCACGAAATTGCAATAATAATATAAGCAATTATACAAGAGAAATTAGATATAAATTGAGAGAGATTGATGAATTGGTGAGTAAAAATGAAAGAATGATGGGGTATTTATAGTTGAGAATTGGTAAAAGTGTAATTATATAAAGTTTGGGGTTAAAATAAAGTTTGGGGGCCAAATGGCTATTTTTGCAACTTCCAAACGGTCAAAAATGCAGCCCAACGGCTATTTCTTAAATTTTTGACCGTTGGCTTTTTTTTAAATTTTTTTTTAAATTTTACCGTTGAGGCCCGCTAGGACCGGCCCAGGCCCGCCAGCCGGTCCCGGGCTCGTGGGCTTACATATTGTGCCCGGCCCGCCACAGGCTTTTTGCACCATATAGGCCCAGCACGCCAAGACCGGCCCACCAGGCCCGTTAGGCCCGTTAGGACCGCGGGCCCGATCCAGAACCGGCCCACAATGCAGCATTAGTTTGGAGGCAGAGTTGTAAAAGCTTAGCAAGGTGGCTGTCAGCATTCGCAGCACCGCTTTTCTCCCCTTTTGTTCATTAATCCTGTTTTGTATATTTCAGACCTTGTAGTTGTATTTATACTCAATAGATGCTCATGACTTGTGACACCTCGGTTAGGGCTGTGTTGGATTAGATTTGTGCATCTTTCTCTATATTTTTCCGCTATTTGGTATCCTTAAACCATGTTGTACTATAATTGAGCTAAATAATTATTTTAAATGGGTGAATTGCGTTAACTGGCTAGCCTTGTCCTCACGAGAGGTGCCATTACGACCAAATTCGGGATTTGGGTCGTGACACTTACCCACAGGTATACATGTGATACACAACAGATACAAATATGATAGATATGTGATATACAAATGATACACAGTGTGATACACATATCATTTTTTTCATATTCAGTTTTTAGCGAATTTTCAATTCAAACCACTTCAAAACTTTACCAAATTATCCCAAAAATGAGATTCAAACTCCTTAAGTTGTGCTCAATCTATTCTAATAACACCTACTCAAAACAAAGCAAAAATTTGATATTTTTTTGCTACAAATAGCTAATTGGCTAATTTGGCTAATATTAGTAATATTTTATCAATTGGCCAATTTTTATAATGAGCTACCTATAAATGGACATAGATTTTCCGTTATTTATTCACTAAATATTCGTATTCAAAGTTAGAACTTTTCAATCCATATTTTAAATTGACTAAACTTTAATCCTAAATTAATTAAGGTCAATTATACAAATACTTCAAGTTATTTGCTATTCTTGTCATGTCAGGCCTATATCATTACAATACTGCCTATTTATTTGTCCTTTAAAACAATTTAAAACTTCTAAAATTAAAAATTCTCCAAAAGTCAAATAAAAATCTATCTTAAAATTAGAACTTCCAATCCATCTTTCTCCTGAAGGCCTGAAGTTTAGCGATTTCAATGTTAGACCGTCTAGTTTGAAGTTGATTCTGAGTCAGTTAAACTTCAAAAACCTACTAGTAAATTTTGTCTCTTCTTTAAATATGGGTCCTAAAATGACTATTTGTATACTCCCTCGTTAACTAGACGTCTCATCTTTAAGCCATGAGTACGAAGAAACTCTTGGTAGGAAGCACTTCCTCTTTCTGAGCCATGCATCATGAATTTATTTCAATTGTGCCAATGAGTTCTAAATAGTGTACCCGATGGTTACAGCCAAAAAAACAAAAAAAAAATCATTTTAAATCTCTTCATTTTCTTTTAAAGCATATTCAAATAGACACTTTCTTAACCCATAATTAAACGACAAAAAAATAAAAGGTAAAAGAGCTTAGTCAAAAGGCAATATGTGCGTTCAGCCCTTTCCTATTTACCCTGGTAATGGATACCATAATGCATAATATTCAAGGGGAGGTGCCATGGTGCATGTTATTTGCTGATGATATAGTCCTAATTGACGAGACAAGACGCGGCGTAAATGAGAGACTAGAGGTTTGGAGACAGGACCTCGGGTCTAAAGGTTTCAGGTTGAGCAGGACGAAGACGGAATATCTCGAGTGCAAGTTTGGGCCCGAGCCGACGGACGTGGGAGTGGAAGTGAGGCTTGACTCCCAAGTCATCCCTCAGAGGAGTAGTTTCAAGTACCTTGGGTCAATTATTCAGGGGACCGGGGAGATCGACGAGGATGTCACACACCGTATAGGGGTGAGGTGGATGAAGTGGAGGTTAGCAACGAGTCCTGTGTGAAAAGAAAGTGCCACCGTTACTAAAAGGTAAGTTTTATAGAGCAGTGGTTAGACCGGCCATGTTGTATGGGACCGAGTGTTGGCCGGTTAAGAACTCACACATTCAGAAGATGCAAGTAGCAGAGATGAGGATGTTGAGGTGGATGTGTGGGCATACAAGGATGAATAAGATTAGGAATGAAGTTATTCGAAAGAGGGTGGGCGTGGCGCCCATGGAGGACAAGATGCGGGAAGCAAGACTTAGATGGTTCGGGCACATTCAGAGAAGGAGCACTGATGCACTGGTGAGAAGTTGTGAGCGACTGGCGGCGGTGGGCACGAGGAGAGGTAGAGAGAGACCTGGGAAGTATTGGAGAGAGGTGATCAGACAGGACATGACGCGACTTAGGATTAGTGAGGACGTGGCCCTTGACAGGGGATTGTGGAGGTCGAGCATTAAGGTTGTAGGTTAGGGGAAGTTGAGAATATTTCTACAGCGCTCTAGAGTTAGACTAGACAGTTAGGAGTTAAGCTTAGGATGTTACGAGTCAACTACTGATGCATGGATTTATATTCTAGATATTAGTATACTTTCCTCTTTCTCGTATTTCTTATATTCCTTATATAGTTGTTATTATATTATTTACGTTATTTTATGTTATGTTGTGTATTTTATGTTATTTATTATGAGTCTATTGCTAGTACTAATATATCGTCACTTGTTTCTGTCACTTGTTTCCTTCTTGAGCCGAGGGTCTCCTGGAAACAGCCTCTCTGCCTCTCGGGTTAGGGGTAAAGTCTGCGTACATATTACCCTCCCCAGACCCCATTTATGAGAATAACATAAAGCCAATTTCAGCAAACACTTATCGAAAAGGATAGAGAGATTGGGGTTGCAGATAGACTTAAAACTTTTGTGGTTTACATTCCCATGTGGATGGACACATTTCCAAGCGCCCATTTTTACCAAAAAAGAATAATAAAATGATTAAGGAAATTATATGTTTCTTTCTTTTTACATTAGAGTAGATTCCTATACCACAAAAATCTTAAATTACAAATTCCCAATATATATAAAAAAAAAAATATCAATAGTGGCTCTAATTTCTATTGTACTACAGACCAGAAAAAGCATTAGTAAAGACTCAAAACTCCTCAAGTTTTTTTTTAAAGCATAGACATGGCTTCAACTCTTTTCCCATAAAGGCCACATCTTTCTCTCCTTTTACCTTGAGCTAACCTTCCAATAATCTTTTTTTGGAAACTACCATTTCTGAACAAAATCCTCTTTGCCAAGTTGAAAATAGCTTACAGGTATGAAATGTCTTGTTACAGAACACATATTTAATGGATATACTTATTTTTTTCTTATTTAAGAAGAGATTTCTGTGACTTGTTAAAACTTATATGAAATGTTTATTTCACGGAGTAGATATCTCTTGAATTAAGTTTGTCATATTAGCACGTTTACTTTACCTATTTTTCCAGAAGGCTCTTTTGTTTAAGCGGAGCAACATCCATCCATATAACCGACCCCGAATTATTTAGAATAAAGACATTATTGATGTTTGTATTCGTTTCTTGGGAGGTTTGAGCACTGTGTTACAAGTTCAAAGGCTCAGATAACTCACCTTCTATTATTATTGTGAACCTGGTTTTTTCAATATGCTTTTGGATCTTATGCCATCATGTTTCTCTGAGCCAAGTTTCTATTGGAAATAGTCTCTCTATGTCCACAAAGTAGGGGTAAGGCTGCGTACCCTCCCCTGACCCCACTATGGCATTATATTGGATTTGTTATTGTTGTAGTTGTTGATCTTAATGCCATCCCACTTGGCTTCCTTTCACTTCAAAATTGCTTGAAACTTTGAAGCATCTTGAAAGGCAGCCGGTGCATGAAGTATCCCGCGCTCACGCAGGGTCCGGCTAAGAAGGGTGTGTGATGTAATCAGTATACCCTAATGCAAGCATCAGTGGCTGATTCCACGGTTTGGACCCGTGACCTATAGGTCACACAAAGGCATCTTAAGTTGACTTGAAACTTTGAAGCATCTTGAGTTGATTTGAACTTAATTCTAGACACTGTGGTTAATCCAGGAAATACCAGAGATCTAGTAGTCACCTTTCGGAGAAATGGGGAAAACAGAACATGTCAACTCTTGACTAGCTTCTTACTGATCATGTTTAGTTCTCTTTAGATTTTAATTTTATCCCTGAAAGCCAACCACATCCAAGAAGCCAATCATTTGAATGAGATTATTACTGGGCATGTTGGTTTCCGGGGCTATAACATGAAATAGCAGGTGTATATTAGTACTAGTTAACCTGGTAACAATAGTAACTAACATGCTATCACAGATTAAAATTTACTGTCAGTGTATATAACGATAAGGTGGGTTGCTCTGATGGTAAGCACCCTTCACTTCCAACCAAGAGGTTGTGAGTTCGAGTCACCCCAAGAGCAAGGTGGGGAGTTCTTGGAGGGAAGGATGCCGAGTTTCTATTGGAAACAACCTCTCTACCCTAGGGTAGGATAAGGTCTGCGTACACACTATCCTTCTGAGACCCCACTTGTGAGATTGTTCTGGGTTGTTGTTGTTGTCAGTATATATAACTTAAATGCTTTATGTCATTTGGCTCGAGTACTAACGCTTTGCAATCAGTACAGGCATCACAAAAGATGGAACCAGAAGAAAATATAAAGCCACATGCTATAATGATACCAGCACCTCTTCAAGGTCACATTGTACCATTCACTCATCTTGCAATAAAGCTTGCGTCCAAAGGTCTCACCATAACTTTTGTCAATACACAACCAACTCATCAAAGGCTGATGAAAGCTCAATCAGTATCTTGCAGCTCCCTGGACTATGACATTTTCTCCGAAGCACGAAAATCAGGCCTTGACATTCGATATACAACGATATGTGATGGTTTCCCACTGAATTTCGATCGAGCAGGGAACCACAATCAGTTCATGGAAGGCTTGTTACATGTTTTCTCAGCACATGTGGATGATCTTGTGGGAAATCTTGTGAATTCAAACCATAACCCTCCAGTTTCTTGCCTAATAACTGATAGTTTCTATGTTTGGTCATCAGAGATTGCCAAGAAGTACAATCTTGTTAACATATCATTCTGGACTGAACCAGCTCTGGCATTTACAAGTTACTATCATATGGACCTCTTAAGAAGTAATGGTCACTTTGGTTCTCAAGGTATGATTTCTTGCCGCTCTTAATAAAGCAAAATATTTCATTATGTACATCAAAAAGGTGTCAACTATACAAAAGTGGCATAATATAAGCAGTGGCGGAGACATGAACTTAAACAAGGAGATTCAAAGAAATAGTAGATTGTTAAAATTTAGATTTGAATCAATGACCTAGACAAACTTTTGAGCCTCCTTTACCACTACACTAGAATATTTCTATACGTTAAGGGGATTCAACAGTTATATATGACGAAAAAAAGTTCCCTATTTGCGTAATATAATTTTTGGACGAAGGGGATTCAATTGATAATTGAACCCCCTTGCCTCCACCTAGCTCTGCCCCTAACTACAAGTATGTATTATGGCTCAAAATAATCTAGCCATCTGTCTATATAAAATGGGATTTCCTTTCTTCACCATAAATGCAAGTGATCAAAGAAGTTGTTTTTGGTTCTTATTATTGAGTTCTCAACTCCTTTAGATATTCTTCTTAGAGTTCAAGTTCTATGCACCAAGAGTGATAAAACTTTTACGCCATCAGGTTAAGTATTTGTGTTCATAGCAAAACCTGATCTGATAATCTGAAAAACAAATTAAAGTACATAGCCTGGTATAACAAGTTAAATTACACTGATAGCATAAAGTTTTAATTTTTTAACAGATAACCGTGAAGACACGATACATTACATACCAGGCGTTCAGGCTATTGAACCGGGAGATCTTCCTTCATACATTCAAGATCCCGAGCCATGGAATATAATGCACCGCTACATATTCAAGTCACTTCAAGATGCAAAGAAAGCAGATATGATCATCTGCAACACAGTACAAGAACTAGAGTCCTCAACAATATCGGCTTTACAAGAGAAGAAGCCATTCTATGCAATAGGACCAGTTTTCCCAAACGGCTTCACCAAAACAGCCATCCCAACAAACCTATGGGTGGAATCAGATTGCATGCAGTGGCTAAGCACCAAGCCAAATGGTTCAGTTATGTACATATCATTTGGAAGTCTTGCAAATAGTAGTAGACAAGATGTTCTTGAGATGGCTCATGGACTTCTCCTTAGCAGCGTGAGCTTTATTTGGGTAGTTCGTCCGGACATCACATGGTCTAAGGAAACTGATCTTTTGCCATCAAGATTTGAGGACGACGTAAAAGGCAGAGGATTAGTTGTGCCATGGTGTAGCCAAATTGATGTAATTTCACATCCAGCTATAGGAGGATTCTTGACGCATTGTGGGTGGAATTCAGTATTGGAGAGTATTTGGTGCAAAGTTCCAATGTTGTGTTTTCCTATATTCACCGATCAATTTACTAACAGAAAACTGGTGGTTAGTGAGTGGAAGGTTGGTTTTGATCTTTGCAGTGGCAGAATCCTCAGAAGACAGGAAATTGCACAGAAAATAGACTGTTTCACTTCTGAAGCCAATGAATTAAGGATCAACCTAGAGGAAACCAGGAAGAAGCTGGAAGATGCGTTATCCGAAAATGGATCTTCAGGAAGAAATTACAAACAGTTAATCTGTGATCTCAAGTCCAAAATTCTGCAGAAAAGTAAGATTAACAACACACGATTACTTTAGTATGGGATGATATAGCATATTTAAGATCTCAAATGTCATTACACACCTATTTTATTATTGGATTTAAACATCTTGGTGTAAATTGGCCGGTACCAAATATGCTACCTACCATCTTTGCTAGTCACAAACCATGTTCGGTTTAAACTTTGACATGCATTTAGCTTTTCAATGATCTGATTGTGTACATTAAACTCTTTTTAATCTTTTCTCCCTTCTTATTATAAAACAATCATAAATGCATTCCTTTGAGAGATACAAGAATGTTAATTATTTGATTCACATATCTCGTGTTTGAGCCCGTGAAATGGAAAAAAACATGGTAGGAAGTGGCTCCCCCTTTAATGGCCCTTACGCGGTATGAATCCGGACTAGTAAGGGCTCCTATATATGTAGGTACCAGACGTCGGGAAATCAAAAAAAGACTATAAAGGCCTACATATACATACACCTATGACATAAACAAAGATAGAAAGGACTCAGAATCCTCCATGCAAGCAAGTTTCTCTTTTGTTCCTTCCAATTGCTCCTCAACAACAACAGTTCATTCAAGTTTTCACATCCTTCAACGTCGATATTTTCCAACCAACTACAGAGACTGTTCTTCGATGGCGTTGATCTGGACCCAGAAGAGCTGCTAGAAACATCACCAGGACCAGATAATGGATCTATAGAACTGGAAAAGTGTCTGTCAATGGCGGAACTAACGTCGCCGCAAGTGTAAGGCTTTCCAGTTGGTGAGAAAACTATAGCAGCAACACGAGCACCAGTCAGGGATTCGAGTTCTAAAGCTTTCTTGAAAAGCCCTTTGCGTCTTTTGGAGAATGTCACCATTCTTGATGCTGCCTTCATGATTTGCTTGATTTCTATCTTCTTCTTTCCCGTCCCCATCTCTTCTTCTCCTTCCTTTTCTTCCTTGAGTTTAAGTCTTATGAACTAATATTGTATATTAGGCAATCACAACAGTTATAAAGATCGAAATTTTTTGTTTCAATACTATCTAAACAGGACTGATCACCTGCTATTATACGGTATGTGTGCATGTAATTTAAGGCCTTCTTATGTTTCTGTATGTATATTTGTAAAGAGAGATGGTAAGAAATGCTATTTTTGTCAGGATTCCTAAAGCTGTAAATCGTATAAGGTAGTTTCCTATTAGGAATGTTTCTCTTTTCCATATCCGTTTCCTATTGGTTAAACTTTCTTTTTAAGGATTAACTAGTATTAGTACCCGAATTTGAGATATTGAAATTACAAACTTCCATATAACATGTTTTTTTTTTATTTATATTTTTATTTTATACATGTAACAATCCAATTCCTTGATTTATACTTGTATTTTATTTTGTGGTCAATATTAAATAATACTAAACATATCACATTTGTGATATGTCTTGTTTGAGCATATTATTTAACAAAATTCTTACTACCACTTTATGTTTCACCACGAATTCAAATAAGTCTTATCCTTCTACATTTTCCACCCTAAACAACTCTCTCTTTAATCTTTGCTTATAGTTATTGCATTACTATTACTTAATAATGTTATATTCATGTGATCTTTTATTAGATTAATAATTTGACTTGATATCTTGCTTAATACCCTTTTGATAAACATATATAAATATAATTTTTTTATTCCTAAAATTTAATTTATTTTTGTACTTCCATCGTCTTACTTGGAACTCTTTTTTCATTTAAATCTTTCAATAATATTTTTGAGTATTATTTAATTATTTAATATACTTATACTTAATTAATTCAAAGTATAAATATTCTCACACTATCTCTATTTTCCTTTTTATCCATCCTCTTCCCTACTATGAATTTTTAATTAGATTTTACATTAATATTTTACCAATAAACAATATATATAATATCACTTTTTATTTTAAGTTATAACTTTGAACTAGTTTAAAAAATTGAAAGATAAGTTTTTTATTATTATATTTAAATTTATTGAATTTTTTATAACTATTTTTTGTATCACGTGTAATTAAATTTTCTTTCTCTTTTAATATTAGGAAACAAATTAAAGTTTAATTTTCGTTCATAAAATTACCCACATGAGATATTTATTTTATTTTCCCTTAGTTTTAACTTGTTATTCAATTTTTAGTTTTTTATCTAGTAAAACTTTAATTTTGTAGTCCTATCCATAGTTTGAGCGTTTTAACCATAAATTTTAATCTAAATCTTAAGTTCAAATCGTCACTCCCTTCTATTTTTAATATTAAACTAGTAATCGTGCCCACGTGATGTGCGGTCAATATTAAAAAGAAAGAATTAAATTATAATCATTCTTGTTTGATACTATTAGACCGTATTACTTTAATAAATTTTAATTGTCATTTTATTTGTCAATAAGATATACCCAACTCTCACCGATATTTGAGTAGTTAACTTCTTTGTTAATTTTCAATAAATAATTTTTTTGTTATTAACTAGTTATATCATGTAGCTTTTATCTAGGCCACCACTTGTATTAATGTGGTGCCTTTTTCTTTAGCTTTGAATTTTAATGAATAGATATACTTTTTATTTCAAAAAATAAAATAAAAAATGATTTTAGAAAATAAAATAAAGAAATTAACTAACCTAAACTACTCTCCCCCATGTTTTAGTAGTTAATTTAGGTAGTTAAGTTCTTTGTTAATTTTCAATAGATAATTTCTTTGTTATTAAATAATATTCCATAAGGTTTTTTTCTAGGCTACTACTTGGCATAAGGAGAGGGCTTTATTCTCTCCTTTTAATAATATATAGAAGATATATAGAATATAGAATATTAGAAAGAAACGACTCCACAATTATATTTGAATCAAAAGTTTTTTATCGCTTTATTTTTGTTTTTTATTTTAAAATAATTATAAACTCTAACTTGAAACTACTCCCCAATTTGAAATGGTGATTTTTATTTATTTTATTTTAATTTTTTATTTTAAAACTCCAACTTGAAACTACTCAACGACTGGGTAGTTTTTCTTATTCTTTTTTCGTTTTTTATTATAGTTAATTTTATTTTTCTTTTTTTATATTTTTTTATTTTAAAATAATTTTAACACTCCAACTTGAAACTACTCCCACCCAATTTGAATGTGTAGTTACTTTTTATATATTTATATTTTTGATTTTTTTATTATAACTAATTATGAGATATCTATATTTATTAATTAATATATATATATATATATATATATATATATATATATATATATATATATATGGTAGTTAATTATTTTTTATTATTTTCGTTAATATAAAAATTAATAACTAATTATTAACTAAAAAATTAATTATTTACTAATTATGCCATGTGGCTTTTTTTGTGCTGCCACTTGGCTTAAGGAGAGGGCTTTGTCCTCTACTTTTAATAATATATAGATATTTTTAAATTTTTTACCATTGCTATTAAGTTACCTAATATATTGTATTTTATTTTCTTATGTGCCTTTCATTAACATGCCTCTTTATTTAATAATAATCTATTTATACCCTTTAATATTATTATATAAATTGATGTTTAATTTTTAATCTTGAAATAAATACTTATTTTATTTAAAATTAATACACAAAATTATTAAATTGTTTAAATTTATTAATAATATTTTTAATCATTATATATTTACTTTATTTTATTTTTTAAAACTAAAGTATAAATAATCTCGCATTATCTCTAATTTGTTAATAAAAATAATTTTTATTGAACTACTATTTCTATTAATTATGTTTCCATTTATAATTCAAATTTTTAATGTTGTCTTAAAATTATCAAGTGGATATTTTTTAGCTTGCCACTTGACTTAATCTCATGCTTCACCATTCTCCTTTTAATATAATATAGATATATATAAATTTATTAATTCTTTTCTGTGACGACCCAAAGGGTCATCACCTATTTTTTTATTTATTCTGTACTTTTGAGGCCTTAAAAATATTATTTTTAGTTGCTTTGATTTGCATGCGCAGTCCGAACGCGTAGCTGGAAAACCTAGAAGTGAAATTCTATGAAAAGAGCTAAAATTTGGTATTAAAATGAATAAGTTTGACTCTGGTCAACATTTTGGGTAAACAGATCCGGACCCATAATTTGACAGTTCCGGAGGGTCCGTAGAAAACTATAGGACTCAGGCGTATGCCCGGAATCGAATTCCGAGGTCCCAAGCCCGAGAAATGAATTTTTGAGTAAAATTATTTTTCTGAAATTTTTAAGGAAAATTTAAATGAAAATCGATTAGAACGTGTTGGTATCGAGCCCGTATTTTAGTTCTGGCACTCGTTACAGGTCTTATATGTGATTTAAGATAGTTCTATGAAGTTTGGTAGAAATCGGACGTCGTTTGACGTGTTTCGGACTATAAGTTCCAAATTTGAAAGTTTCTGAAGTATGAAGAAAAACTATTGATTTTGAGGTTTGATTCATTGTTTTTGATGTTATTTTGGTGATTTGATCGCACGGTTAAGTTCGTAGGATGTTACTGAGTTAGTGTGTGTGTTTGGTTAGGAGCCCCGAGGGCTCGGGAGTGTTTCGGAGGTGTTTCGGACTTAGGAAAAGTGGAGGTTTGCCTCAGCTGTTGCATAACTCATTTTCTTCTTCGCGTTCGCGATATATCTCACGCGTTCGTGAAGCTTCAGATTCATCCTTCATCGCGTTCGCATTGCTCCGTCGCGTTCGCATAACGTTAATTGATCTTGGGGGACTTGGCCAAATTTCCCTCTTCGCATTCGCATACCATTACTCGCGAACGCGTAGCAGTGCAACCTCTTTCATCGCGTTCGCATACGTGTCCACGCGTTCGCGTAGGCCTAAATCCTGGACCCCCCAGCCTTTTCTTTTTGGGTTCGCATACTTCCCCTTCGCAAACGCGATGGTCAATTAAGTCAACCTTTCGCGAACGCGACTCCCTTTCCCGCGAACGCGAAGGGCAATTTTGCCCAGTTATATTTTAAGTTTCAGAACAGTATGGTCGCGTTTTCTTCATAAAAACATCCGAGATTCTTCTTCTCCAAGGTCCTTAGGCATCCATTGAAGCTTCATTTCATCAAGACCTTTTGGGTTAGTAAATCCCAACTCATTTTCTTCATTTTCCATCACTATTTATTGGATTCCTAAGCTTAAATCATGTAATTTAGAGTAGAAATTGGGGAAAATGGGTAAAACTAGAGCTTTTTACTTTTTCTTGATTTAGACCTCGTTTTAGGGTCGAATTTGAGAATAAATTATATATTCGAGCTTGTGGGTGAATGGGGTATTTGATTTTGGTCCGAACCTCGTATTTTGACCAAGCGGACCCGGGGGTGATTTTGGAACTTTTGGAAAGAAAGCTTGGAAATCTATAATTAGATATTGGGTTTGATTTGTTTAGCATATATTAATATTATCAAGTCATTATTGTATAGATTCGATTGAGTTGGAGCCGAATTCGAGAGGGAAAGCGGTTGTTGTGGATTGATTTGGCCGTGGAAGTTGAGGTAAGTGTTTGGTTTAACCCTAGCTTGAGGGAATAGGAGTTGAGTCTTATTTGTGACTTGCTAATTGTCAAGTACAATGTATATGCATGGTAACGAGTATCTATACAATGGTGTCTAGCATGACTGTGAGTCTTTATTTGCAGATAGTTTGGTTGTTGTTATGCCTTCCATGCTTAATTGATGACTTCTATATGTTGTAAAGACCTTGTGAAAGAAATTGTGATCTTGGAACTTCGTGGAGCATTGGCTCGGCTTGAAATACAAATTATGCAGGTATATGAGATAAGTAACTCCTTGGAGCTTTGACTCAAGTGATAATGTGAAATATGAGATAAAAAGTGAAAGAAAGAGAAGAGTTAGTGATGTATTCCCTTGCCGGGATGTTGTTGGTTATTGATGTTGTACCCTTGTCAGGTTTTTATTTGTTTGATTTTGTACCCTTGTCAGGACTTCCATTCTTGTTTTATTAATTCCCTTGCCCTTGTTTGTGATTGTTGAATTGGGTGAGGAAAAGTGTTAAAGCACGAAGGGCGATGACATGCATTGAATGATATTTGTGGATCGGGTTGCAAGCCGCAACAATGTTAAATGATATGGATCGGGTTGCACGCCGCAACAATGATAATTATGGATCGGTTGCACGCCGCAACAGTGTTATTATATATTAGGATCGGGTTGCGCGCCGCAATAATTATTGACACACATGTGTTTATTTGGGTATTTATTTCTTGTCCGCTGTAAATTCCAAGCTGCCCTTTGTGATGACCCGACCCGTCGTCTCAGGTATTACCGCCCTGTTTCCCCCTTATTGTGTTGCTTTATGTCCCATCGTCGGTATTGGGTGCGTTAAAATTTAATTGGAGTAATTTTGATAAGGAATGAGACACATAGTCTCTTTTAAGAAGACTTAAGTTGGAAAAGTCAACCGGATGTTGACTTATGAGTTAGAGGGCTCGGAATTGAATTTCGATGGTTCGGTTAGCTCCGGAAGATGATTTAAGGCTTAGGAGCGCAATCGGAAGTAATTTTGGAGGTCCGGTGAAGAAGTTAGCCTATATTGGCGAAGTTGGAAATTTGGC
>MU700587.1:135145-145837 GCA_026770625.1 Nicotiana glauca | reverse complement strand
TTGTTTTATGTTATTGTATTGATTTTCTTTTCGATTTTCGTTTATTATTTTTCTTTTTCTTCTCCATCTGACCTTTTATTTGGTCAAATTGTTTCTGTTTGTTTGTTTAAGTATACATTATAGGCTATATAATCGTTTAATTAATTTCATCGATTAAGTAGTTTCCTGATTAGCCCCTGTTTTGTCAATATCACTAAAATCACCCGTGAATTGCTTGATCCTCTGTCTCTGATTGTTTAGTGTTAATTGTAATATACAGTCGATTAATTAAGCATCGTCGATTATGTCGTTCGTATATATTTGAATCATTCGGCATTCTGATTGTTGTAGTTTTAAGTGTTAGCTGTTTAATTAAAATTATGTTGGATAGTAAGCATTGTTTTGAATCACTGAAAATCTTGGCTTTGATGAATGTTTCTGCTTTAAACCACTGTTTGATTAACCTTAAGGATTTGTTATAGCTGTAATGATTATAGGAATAATTAGATGTTAGTTCTGGTTAGTTGTTAGGATTAAATAGATTTTTAAGAATTAATTGGTTTTAACACTGATCAATAATTTAAAGGGGCAGGGTAGTAACAACAGTAGGATTACAGGAGTATTTTGGGAATGGAAAATAGGCAGAATTGTTTAAGTTAATGGCCAGTTAGTCTAGCACTAATAAAACAGCTCATACTTTAGTTTAATATTAGTGGGGTATTAAACTAATAAGTTAGTGGGGAACAATCCGTTTAATATGCCCTTAATTAGGGAGGAAAAAGGGGAAAATATTCCTTAGTGGGATTTTAAGTGGAAATGGGCAGAATTTTGGGGTTTTTGGTCGGGTAGTAAAGTTTTAAAAGGGAGAATTTTGAAGAAAAGGCGAGAGTAAAAAGAGTGAATTGAGGGAAAATTAAGAAAAGGGAAAAATTTTCAGAGTTTGAGTTAAAAAGGGGCTGAATTTTAACATCAGAAATTGAGTGTTGGAGAGTTAAAAAACTGAAGAAATTTGCTTTCTTTCACTGTTGAAATCAGTACTAGTGTGCTATTATTTCATTGAAGTTTGAAGTTTCTTTTCTTTGAGTGTTTGAAAACCAGAAAACTGTTGTTTTCCTGCTTTTGGTTCTTTCGGATTCTGCCTGGGTTTGCTACTTGGTATACTGTTACTGTTTCATCGAACGTGCTCGGATTCTCTTTGGTTTTTGAATCTGTTCCTGGGTTTCTATTACTGTTGTTGTTGCTGTGTTGTTGCTATTGCTGCTTGATTCTTATCCTCCTCTTTTCCTTGTATTCAAATACCAGGTACACTACTTCGAATCATCTCAATGTATGTTCATTGAAGTTAAAGTGAAATGGCCAAGGGATCTGTTGATTCCACTAATAAGAACCTGTATTTAGTTAATTTTTGTTATGTCTTTTTTTCTGTTATAGGAATGGTATATGTATGCATAACTAGGACTGTTCTCTTATAAGATCACTGATTAGCAATAATCATTATGTGAAATGTTAGATTATGGAACTAAGATTCTTGAAATGGTGTAAACATCAGTCAATACAGTATGTATGTCTAATTTGAGCAATTTGTAGATTGTTGAACTATTGGATGCATGTCTGTAGGAATCTCACAGTTATTAGTTTCGTGCTTTGCTAGTTTATATAATATAGTTCGAAATCACATTCAATTCAAATTGATAAATAGTTAATGTGCAGAATCGATTTAATTTAGTTGATTGGTAAAATCTAGCTTTGAACTCACGAAAACTGGAGTAGAAGTAATTTGAGGTTTGTGATTTTCGAAGTCTTTTAGTAACAAAGATCCGTAAGTATTAGGCAAACATAAGGGCCATTAATTTTGTAGAATCAGCAGGTTTAACATATTTGAAGTGCGAATCAATATAGTGAGGCTAAGAACATTAATCCAATAGGCATGAGTCGAGCAAGACGAGTTAATGTTGAAGTTTAATAAACTTTCGAATAAGCATTAGTAATTAAGGTTAATTCTAGTTTTCAATAGTTGTAAATAATTAATTCCAATGGTTTATTCATCTAACAATGTGGGTTTAAGTTAGTTGTAAGATAATTAGTTTTTTCTTGAAAATATTACTTGTCAATTCCGTATTTCATTTATAGTTTCAATTTTAGTAATATTCTTTTTCGTTAACAATGGTTTTAAGCTAGTAACTAATAAAAGACGACCTTTTTAAGCATGTAATTAATTAGGACTTTTCTCTTTTATTTTTAGAGACAAACTCAAAATAGAAAAAATGTAGTCACTCTAGGATTACTCTTTAAAAATAAATGAGACGAGCCTCGCCAAATAGAA
Source organism: Nicotiana glauca (assembly GCA_026770625.1). Classification (NCBI taxonomy): domain Eukaryota; kingdom Viridiplantae; phylum Streptophyta; class Magnoliopsida; order Solanales; family Solanaceae; genus Nicotiana; species Nicotiana glauca. The sequence continues at coordinate 143,535 of MU700587.1, read as the reverse complement.
ACACACAAACTGCGGGGCCCTCAATAATTGGTATATATTAATTACTTAGACTTCGGGATGGGCCGTTTGACAAAATTTCACGGCATTTCCCAAAATAATAATACGCTAGTCGCTTTAAGCGCGCTTCTAATAATTTACTTCCCTAAACTCGGGTGCACATTTATGTGACCCAAATCCAAATTTCAACGGAGTCGAAATACATCAATAACCGCGGGTATATGGATGTGACGTGGTTCGAGATGTGTTTTTATGACGTTGCAATTCTCTTTAAAGTAATGGTAATATTAAAAGCGCTTAAAGGTTAAAAATTTGCACATAGTTCTAAGCATGTTTAAAAATAAGATAAAGAAGCCAAATATGACAGTTAAGCGACCGTGCTAGAACCATGAAACTCGGGAATGCCTAATACCTTCTCCCGGGTTAACAGAATTCCTTATCCGGATTTCTGATTCGTAGCCTATAATAAGGAGTCAATTTTTTCCTTGATTCGGGATTTAAACCGGTGACTTGGGACACCATAAATCTCTCAAGTGGCGACTCAATTTCTTAATAACAAATCCCATTTCGATTATCCTTTAATTGGAAAAACTCCCTTTACCACACCCTTCGCGGAGTGCGGTAGCGCCAAAAAGGAGGTGTGACAATATGTATAGAGTATTGAGGGTGATGCATGCCTCTATCACAGAGGCTGTGGAGTTGGCTTCTTTTCGACTACGTGATGTAGTTGCCCTATGGTATGAGGCATGGGAGAGATCTAGAGGACTTGATGCTCCGCCAGCAGAATGGGAGGACTTCTCTGAGGCATTTTTAGCCCATTATTTTCTACGGGAGGTTCGGGAGGTTCGGGAGGCCCGTCTTGACCAGTTTCTTAGCCTGAAACAGGGGGATATGAGTGTGAGGGATTATAGCCATAAGTTTAATTCTTTGGCAAGGTATGCACCAGATATCGTACGTACCATGAGGGCTAGAGTTCATCATTATGTTGATGGTTTGGGGGATCATCTGATTAGAGACAGTAGGGTGGCATCCCTATCGGATGATGTAGATATTTCTCGCATACAGGCGTTCGCTCAGACTACAGAGGACCTTTCCCGTCGGATTTGTGATACTCGTAGGGATAGGGAGGAGAGCAAGAGGGCTCGTACTATGGGGTCTTATAGGGAGCCACATAGTGATTTTAGGCCCCCGCTCCATCAATATCCACCTCGGTCAGCAAGTAGTTTCCCACCACAGATGTAGGGCCATCAGTTTGATCATTATATTCAGTTAGGACCGGGGCAGAGCTTAGTCCAGCATGAGGGCCTTCGACAGGAGCGTTCCGCACAAATGAGACAACCTACTCCTCCATGTACTCAGTATGGTAAACTGCACACCGGGCAGTGTAGACAGGGTTCTAATGCATGTTATCATTGTGGGTAGACAAGACATTTTATTAGCCAGTGCCCAGGGTTAGGCAGAAGTGCATCACCTCAGCCTTCAGGATACGCAACAGCCTCTTTGCCCTCAGTTCGTGCTCCCCCACCAGGTCCACAGTCTACTCAGGGTCGTGGTAGGGGGAGAGGTGGAGGAGACACCTCGGGTTCTCGTAGTGGCCAGAACCACTTTTATGCACTCACAGGCCGACAGGATTCAGAGGCATACCCAGATGTTGTCACGGGTATATTGGCAATACATTCTCATGCCGTTTATGCATTGATAGATTTACTGGTAAGCTTGATATGGGATTTGAGTTGTTGCCACAGTCAGTTGAGGTGTCTACGCCAGTTGGCGACTCTATTGTAGCTAATCATGTTTATTGAGGTTATACAGTGTTAATTAATGACCGTCCAACCTCTGTTGATTTAGTTGAATTGGTTATGCTAGACTTCGATGTCATTATGGGTATGGATTGGTTGGCAGGTTGTTATGCTAATATTGATTGTCATGTAAAGTTGGTCCGATTTCATTTTCCTGGTGAGCCTGTCCTTGAATGGAAAGGTAATGCAGTCGNCCCCTGAAAGGGAAATCGATTTCTCTATAGATTTGCTTCCTGATACGCAGCCTATATCCATTCCTCCCTACAGAATGGCTCCTGCAGAGCTAAGGGAATTGAAGTAACAACTGAAGGACTTGCTCAACAAGGGCTTTATTAGGCCAAGTACATCCCCATGGGGTGCTTCGGTGCTCTTTGTTCGAAAGAAAGATGGCTCTTTGCGGATGTGTATTGACTACAGGCAACTAAATAAAGTCACTATCAAGAATAAGTATCCTCTTCCGCGGATTGATGACTTGTTCGACCAATTACAAGGTGCCAAATGCTTTTCGAAGATCGACTTGCGATCCGGTTATCATCAGCTACGAGTCAGGGATATTGATATCCCAAAAACAACATTTAGGACGAGGTATGGCCATTTTGAATTCCTTCTCATGTCTTTCGGGCTTACAAATGCCCAGCAGCCTTTATGGATCTTATGAACCGAGTATTCACACCATTCTTGGATGAATTTGTGATTGTGTTTATTGACGACATCCTGATATATTCACGATCGGAAGCCGAGCATGCGGACCACTTGCGAGCTGTATTGCAGACTCTCCATGACTATAATTATATGCTAAATTCTCTAAATGTGAATTTTGGCTAACTTCTGTATCTTTTCTTGGTCATGTTATTACCGGTGATGGTATCAAGGTTGATGGCCAAAAGATTGAAGTTGTGATGACTTGGCCGAGGCCTTTGAATCCGACGGAGGTTTATAGCTTTTTAGGCTTGGCAGGGTATTACTGAAGGTTCGTGGAGGGATTTTTCTCTATCTCTACACCATTGACGAAATTGACACATAAGGGATCTAAGTTTCAATGGACTGAGACATGTGAACAAAGTTTTCAGGAGCTAAAGAAAAGGCTTACGGCGACACCTGTCTTGACTCTTACGGATGGCACCGAGGGTTATGTTGTATATTGTGATGCCTCGAGAATTGGCCTAGGTTGTGTTCTTATGCAGCATGGTAAGGTTATCGCGTACTCCTCCAGACAGTTGTGGAAACATGAACAGAACTATCCTACGCACGATCTTGAGTTAGCCGCAGTTGTCTTCGCCCTAAAGATTTGGCAGCATTATCTATATGGGGTTTATATTGATGTTTTCACCGACCACCAGAGCCTTCAGTATTTATTTAAACAGAGGGAGTTGAACCTATGACAAAGAAGATGGCTAGAATTACTAAAGGACTATGATGTTGATATTTTATATCATCCCGGCAAAGCTAATATTGTTGTTGATGCCCTTAGCCGGAAGTCCATGGGCAGTCTAAGCCATGTTAAAGTTGATAAGGTCAAGATGACCAAATACCTATGCCAGCTTGCTAGTTTGTAGGTGTGTTTGGTAGATGCAAAGGGTGGACGCATTCTCGTTCAGAATACGGCAAAATCTTCTTTTGTTACTGAAGTAAAATAGCGACAACACGAGGATCCTGAGCTTATAAAATTGAGGGAAAGTATTCCACAGCAGCGACAACCTTTATTTGAGCTAACTGGAGATTGAGTCCTTAGATACCAGGTTCGTTTATGTGTAACGACAGTCGGAGAGATCCACTCCAAGATTCTCTCTAAGGGCCATTATTCTAGATATGCAGTTCACCCGGAGTGACAAAGATGTATCGGGACCTTCGACAGATCTATTGGTGGAATGGAATGAAAAAAAATATCGCGGAGATGGTAGCCGAATGTCCCAACTGCGAGCAAGTTAAAGCCGAACATCAGAAGCCTGAGGCCTAACTTAGTATATTGAACTTCCATTATGGAAATGGGACATGATAAATATGGACTCCACCACTAGTTTGCCTCGCACTCCACGGAGGTATGATTCTATTTGGGTAATTATTGATAGGCTTACAAAATCTTCTCATTTCATGCCAGTTAGGACGACATATTCAGCTGAGGATTATGCCTAGCTTTACATTTGATAGATTGTTCGTCTTCACAGAGTGCCATTATCTATTATCTCTGATCGAGGGGCTCAATTTACAGCACATTTTTGGAAATCTTTTCAGAAGGGTCTAGGCACGCAGGTAAATCAAATTGATGGACAGGCATAGCGTACTATTCAGACAGTTGAGGATATGTTACGTGCCTGCGTGGTAGATTTTAAAGGAAGTTGGGATGATCATCTACCTCTTATTGAGTTCTCTTACAATAACAGCTTCCAAGCTAGTATTCATATGGCCCCTTATGAAGCATTATACGGGCGAAAGTGTAGGTCGCCGATGGTTGGTTCGAGGTTAGGGAAGTAGAGTTGTTAGGTCCTAATTTAGTCCAGCAAGCAATGGAAAAGGTAAAACTTATTAGAGACCAACTGCGTACAGCACAAAGTCGGCAGAAGTCTTATACAGATGTTCGACGACGAGACTTAGAGTTTGATGTAGAAGATTGGGTTTTCCTGAAAGTATCGCCTATGAACGGCATCATGCAATTTGGAAAGAAGGGGAAGCTCAGTCCCAAGTATGTTGGACCGTATAAGATTATTCGGAGGATTGGTAGGGTGGCGTACGAGCTTGATTTGCCTTCAGAATTGGAAGCAGTCCATCTCGTGTTTCATGTATCTATGTTGCGGAAGTGCATTGGAGATCCTTCACGTATTACACCCATTGAGGATATTCACATCGCTGAAGACTTATCTTATGCTGAGGTACCAATAGCTATTTTAGATCGGCAGGTAAGAAAGCTTCGAACTAAAGAAGTGGCTTCCGTGAAAGTGTTATGGCAAAATAACAACATCGAGGAAATGACCTGGGAAGCTGAGGATGAAATACCCCCACCTATTTACGACTTAAGGTGAGTCACATTTAAATAATTGGCAATTATTTCTTTACAACAACTTAATTGGATTTTGAATGACTTGAAAGTGCAATTTAAATTTCTTATTGCGAGATAACTATATGAAGCCTAGTAGTTGGAATCTTCGGCATTTGATTTATGCTTTGAAAATGAAACAAATATATCCTTGTAAATAACGTATTTGCAGAAAAGAAATGAAACCAAGGAATTGACTTGACCCATTCGCGGACGAATTTTCTTAAAGGGGGGGAGACTGTGAGACCCCATATTTTTTTTCTCTCTTCTCTTACGTAATATACGTAACGTGGCATGGTTATATTAGTTATATATGATTGGGTATAATATCACACTAGTCACATTATGTTTTAGAGTCAAGCAAGTTGCGAAATAAAGGTCGGCAAAAGTTATCGTAAATTTCTCTAATAAATTTTTCTTAATTTTGGGTCAAATGTATCAGATCGTTTCTCCCAATATATAAAGGGTTATGGGACCCATAACCTATCAAATCAAAGGTCCACGAGTCTAGTTTTCAACCAAAAAAATCTCATATCAAACGGACATTGGAATAAAACGTTATGACTGTTATACCCCAGACTGTCCAGGCTGAAAACGGGTCGCGAACCGGGTCGGATCAAACAAGAGGTATAAGTCGGTAAACTCGACTTTGAAGACCTCAAAACATTTCATTTAAGTCCCAAAACATTGATAAAGCTGAATAGAGGGTTCCATGGTGTTCTTGAGTGATTAAGGTACGTTTTTAATGATTTGTACCGTTAAAGTTTGCCCGTGCCTAGAAACTCATTCTCTACGCTTTGCAATCGTTTCCCCCTTCTAGTAGCTGTGTTTGGAGCTATTTTTGGAAGATAGGAATCTGTTGTTCTTGCTTGTTCTTCCTGCTTTATACATGTTTTGTCAAGGTAATCATCTTGGGACTCTTTTTTGATCATTTTTACAAAGTTCTACGGACGTTTCGTCAAGTTAGGGTCATCTGGCGAATCTGCCGATTTAAACTCAATTATGAACTATTTATAGGTGCGTATAAGCTGCATATATATAGTTTTTTCAAAGCTTTGGATGTAAGGAACAACCTTCGTGAAGGAACTACAGGCATTCGGACGTTCGTTGGAAAGGTATGTTAAGGCTAAGCTTCGTTATTCATTTTTGCGCGAATTCTTGGAAATTCCTAAGACGCCAAATGTGATATTTTACTATTATACGGCTAGAAAAACCTTCTGTGAAAGGCATTGGTATGGTAGCTGAAGTATTTTCATGATTCTATTAGGTTGATATTCCACTCGTTCGGTTAAATAAGGTATTCGACATCGATATATGTCATTTTGTCAGCTTTCTTATCTATATATATGAATTCTTATTCGTCTTTGGGTTGTGTGGCTAAACAAAATAAAAGTATTTAGTATTTGCGATCATTCATTCTTCCTTGTTAAAGTGTATTTTAAAATCTCTAAAGTGGCACGTCGATTTCCAAAAATCTCAAATATAAATTATATGTTTAAACTATTAAAATACTGGATTTTTGAAATACTTCCTTTTACTAATTATCAAGAAATCGNTACATGGCATATTATGCATGGACATCGAGCTATAATCGGAGGTAAGGGGCCTATTTGCCCGAAAGACTATATGTATTGTACAGATGGCCACAGGTTGGCAATATGATACTGGTTAGCTACCAGAAGAGACCGCCATTTCTAGCATTTGGTTGGGTATGTCATGCATTTGCATCAATATATATGTATTCATGACATACGATTACACGAGCATACCATGCATATTTGATTATTATGAAGTCGGATGTTGACCATGGAGGCTATCAGAGTTTCAGTGTTAGGTGGTATCTCTATTACCTTTTTTTACCAGCTATGTATGATTCTACTTTCGGCCTTACATACCAGTACATTTTTATTTGTATTGATGTCCCGTTGCCTGGGGACACTACATTTTTGTTTCGTGCGTGCAGGTCCAGGTAGGGACTCTGATCGACCCCTCCGCTAGGATTTAGGGGTTCAGCTGTGAGTTGGTAAGCTCCACCTCTTCCTGGAGTTGTCATAGACGGCTACCTTTGTTGTACAATTTGGGTATAGTCGGGGCCTTATCCCGATAGTGCTTGTGACACTCTTAGAGGCTATTGTGGACAACATATTCTGGGTTTCTTTTTGTAGCTTTCAGTCTCCAGCCAATAGGCTTGGCATGTATATATGTGTGTAGACATATATGTCTCAAATCGTGGCCTCGTCGGTCAGCTAGTACTGTATTATTTTGTCTTGTCTACCTTGGTTTATATGGCTTATTATTATTCAGGTTATGACCTTAATGGTCCAGGCTTAGTATTTTAGATGTTATGCTGCCCGATTGATAATAGGTGAATTTGACTATAATCACATCTTAAATAATCACCTTCTTGTGTAGTTTTAATGCTAAATGTGATAACAAAATGCTCTTATTAGTGCTTTTCATGATTTGCAGGTGATATATATAAAAGGAAGGCTAAGGAGCAGTTTTGGAGTCAAAATTGAAGAAAAGAGGCCAAATGTGTAAATTCCCAATGAAGCTACGCCCTGCCAGCCCTCAAGATTCAGAAAGGTGGTTTGGTCGCGGTCGCGCGGCAAAACCGCGGTGGAAGGAAGCTTCAGAACTTTAGAGATTCAGAGAGGGTGATTGGCCGCGGTTCTACCGCGACCGCGGCAGAACCGTGGCAGGCGCAGAAAGTTCAAGGGTCAAAGTGTCAAATACGGGATTTTTAGACCTAAACCCTATTTAAAATATTAGACTTCACCCAAAAGAGGCATGTATTGATTTTTAGAGTATCTTTGCAAGGAAAACGGTTGTGAGAGAATACTCCAAACATCTTTCTTCTTTACTTTTTATTTTTATGATGAATTCTATCTTAGTTTATTTTCCCTTAGCCATGAGTAGCTAAATTCCTTGTCTCAGGTTTTGATGGAACCTATTGGGTGATGAACTTCTTGTTTATGTGAATACAAATTGCTAGTTTAATCTCTATTTGTTCAACTTCGTGTTTGTTGTAGTTAATTGACAGGAACCTCAATTAGTTGTGCCTATTTAGTGTGCATAACTTGGAAAAGATTGCATATAAAGGTTATTGTTGAACAACACCACTCCTAGATTATTAAAGGAATCTATAATTATGGGTTTAAAGGCGGGATTAGGGATAACGAAGCCTTGGGTGTAATCTAAAGTGAATCGTGCTAAATAAAGTAAGCTAGTGTATCTCGAAAGAGTGCAATAGTAAATTATTCTGATTACTCGGGAGAGATTTACGGTAAGATCAGCGTTCATGATTGATAGAGATGCTTTGGTAAATTTGTATGAGCATAAACAGAAGGGATTCCATCAATAGGGGAAATCATTGCCTTAGCTTCTTCTCATTATTGTTTACAACCTTATTAGTTTAGTTTACAGCTATTTAGTTACTTGCAAGCGTAGTTGTTAAAGAACATTCAACTGAGATTTGAATATTTGGGAAGCTGGTTCTGAAGAATTAGTGGGTCTGAAGATAGTGGTTGATAGGTTAACTCTCTGTGGATTCGACCCTGGGC